>VUQH01083112.1:21304-58985 GCA_015106775.1 Etroplus canarensis
GTAATGACCAAAATCATTTTTATGTTTCTCTAATGGCGACAAGTCATGCAAGCTGGTGTGGCATGAACCTTAGGTGGTGGTGTAATACATGTCTTAAGCTATTCTGTAGCTATTTTGTAGATTACCAAAATAATTACTGTTTAAAAACACGTTGACCTAATACAGCTGACCAAAAATACCCATACAGTATCAATTTGTGTGCAGAAGTTTGCAATGGGAACTTGCAAAATTACTGCTATAAAACCACAGCAGCAGAAATAAATACCAAAAAAATCATGATGGCTTTACCTGATCATAACTTCTTGATACATCTTCCTTATTTAGCTGTCTTGTTCTTTGTACTTTCTTCATATTTCAACCTCCTGGGACACCCCCGTTGCAGGGAGAAGTCAAGGTAAATATATTACGTAACAGTTTTTTTTGTGATAGAAAAAGTGTAACAGTGCCGTTTTCACTGTTTTTTCGTATTCATTTCTGCTGCTGTGGTTTTATAGCAGTAATTTTGCAAGTTCCCATTGCAAACTTCTGCACACAACTTGATACTGCATGGGTATTTTTGGTCAGCTGTATTAGGTCAACGTGTTTTTAAACAGTAATTATTTTGGTAATCTACAAATCTACAAAATAGCTACAGAATAGCTTAAGACATGTATTACACCACCACCTAAGGTTCTTGCCACACCAGCTTGCATGACTTGTCACCATTAGAGAAACATAAAAATGATTTTGGTCATTACCAATGCTGGTAATTTATGCCACCTAAAAATAATTACTGTTTAAAAAACATTGACCTAATACAGCTGACCAAAAAACCAATGTATGAGCCAGTACAGGTGTACGTCCTGTATTTAATTTAAAAAAAAAAAAAGACATGGCAGTGGGTTACCAGTGTCACTTGATAACAAAACCTGAAATATCAAAAAAACCATAATAGCACATGAACGAATATTTTTACGGCACAAACCAAGTCAAAACATACGAGACCATTTCCAGGGGAATCCCCAGAGGGAGATGAGATTGACGTCATCGGCTGAAATTTAGACTTAAAATATCTATAAAAGTAAAACAGCACAAACAAAAGTTTTTACAGCGCAATCCAGCACAAATGAAGCACAAACAAATGCCACCATTCCGGGGTCAATTTGGAGCAAATGGGGGGCTAGGTGACGTCATCGCTTGAAATTAAAATGTGCTAGATCTATAAAGCCTTAACAGCACAAACAAAAGTTTTTACAGCACAAACCAGTACAAACAAAGCACAAGCAAATGTGACCACTCCGGGGTCAATTTGGAGAAAATGGGGGGCTGGGTGACCTCAGGATGGCCTATAAAATAATCGTTAATGACTCAAAAACCAAAACAGCACAAACCAGCACAAACAAACAAGACTATTTTCCTGAAGGGGTGGAGGGCCAACTTCACACAGGTGTCCTTGTACCTGGCCATTTTCAGAAGAATGTTTTATTTTGTTTGTTAAGCCACTTCACATTGATCTGTGACTCATTCAAGAAATAAAAAACAGCAACTAACACAACAGAACCAGTATTGTGTTGTGTTACATACAACTTAACAAAGACCCAATTTTAAATTGTATTTTTAATTAAGTGGGCTTTTTATTGTCATTTCAAGCATGAACAGGTGATGTATAAAACAGAATAATGTTCCTCCAGGACCATGGAGCTGAATATATACAACTAAGAAACACATTAGTGCGAACATATATAAACAGTGCAATGGAGGACATTTAACGAAAAAGTGATAACAAAAAATGACAATGACAAGCAGTGCTGACCATTTTGCAGTCCTGGTTAGAAATAAAGTGCAAATTATATTAAGAAAATACATATAAAGGGCTGCAATATAAATATTAAATATTTCAAGAATTAAATATTTTAGGATAAATATTTAAAAAGAATTGATATTGTCAATTTTTAAATCTCGAATGAGTCATAGGTACATTGTTGCTAGTACTCTGTCACAAAAACATATTTTGATATTTTGATGAAAAGTCAGTGGCAACAGGTCTGATAGAGTAATGATTCCAAATCATCCTCATCATTTACACAGGTGGTCAGGAGAGAGTTACGGTGAAGGCTATAATGGTTTGAAACTACATTTCAGCCAGCGATGTTGGGGATCTGGTCAAACTCAATGGAATTATGAATGCAGAAAAGTACTGTCAGATTTTGGTCTACAGTGCAATACCATCTAGAAAGCATCTGATTTGCAACAGCTTCATTTTTCAGTATGAAGATGATCCCAAACACACTTCTAAAGCCATAAAATCCTACCTGAATAGAACAACACACAACTGAACACTCCTCCCCAGAGCCAGGACCTTAACATTATTGGAGCATCATGAAATAGAAGAAAACAAAAGAAAGCCAATTTTCAAAGAAGAGCTCCAGCACGTCCTTCAAGAAACCTGGACAACCATTTCTGAAGACTACTTAAAAGAAATGACAAGAAAGTTTACCTAAGAGAGTTCAGGCTGTGGTGAGGAATAAAGGTGCTCAAATATTGACTTCGACACCCATCAGAATTGTACAAACTTTGTTTTGCTTTATGTTTGCATGTTTCAATAAATCACTGGACCATTTCCATTTTCCTAGCAAAATATAAAGAAATGAGGGGTAGCTCAAGGCTTATGCAGAGTACTCTCTCTCACCTTTCTAACACTATAAGTACCACAAATAACATTTATTTGACATTCCTTTCATTATAGTGATGATATCAACATATACAACAAGCTAACTCTGGCACAAGATTCAAAAACATGATATCACTAGGGTGACCAGACATCCCTCTTTATGTGGGACAGCACAGTACTTTTATCCCTTGCACCCCCAGTCCCACATATTAAGACAATGTCCCACATTTTAACTGGCTCTGCAGAAGCTGCAACTTCTACAATCTTTAACCCAATGCACATGAAGAAACCAGAGAAGGCTTTTTATTATAATAAAGGGAAGGTTAGCCTGTCTAATCAGGCAAAGTTACAAGTAAGTCACAGGCACTTTAGATTTTGGTGACTATGATGAAGACTACCGCACAAACAATGAAGAAGCAGTATATAATAGAGTTTAGTCTCTGAGTTATTTTTCAATTCTCCACAATGGAAAATATGGTCTGAAGCGATACAGTATATGTGTGTCATAACTGGCCAACGCTTGCTAAAATTCTATTACATTTTTTGCACCAAATTCTCCACAAACATGAGTGTGAGATCGCAGCGGGGCGACCCTGTTTCGGCCATGAAGTTATTTAGCACCAGGTACGCCAGCTTGTGCGTCCCTACTGGAACACAAAGATGATTACAGACAGAACAACAGCTGAACTAACAGTAAAATCATAGAATGAAGGAGGGCATAAAGGCTCTTGAATGAGACCATGAGAACAACCTTAAGCTTTCTTTGATCCTTATTATATTGGTTTACGCATTCGCCTTACGATTCCACATGGGAACACAAGCCCCTCTCACCATGGAGGGTTGCGTCAAGAAGGGCATCTGCCATAAAACCTCTTCAAATTACCAATGCGCATTAATCCGCTGTGGCGACCCCTTGGAAGAATACAAGGGAGCAGCCAAAGGTATTCACTTACCTGAAATATATTTAGCTTTAACAAGGTAGGTGCCTATGGAGTAATCTGCACATTTTATTGTTTCTTTCCAAGTTAGATATGAAAATTTTCGACTTTTTCTTCTTCTTCTGCTTTCGGCAGCTCCCATTAAGGGTTGCCACGGCTGATTCATCTGCCTCCATCTCAACCTATCCCTTGCATCTTCTTCCCTCACACCAACCCTCCCATGTCCTCCTTCACTACATCCATGAACCTTCTCTATGGTCTTCCCCTTCTCCTCCTTCCTGGCAGCTCCATCTTCAACATCCCTCCTCTGAACATATCCAGACTATCTCAGCCGTATCTCTCTGACTTTATCTCCAAATTGTTTCTCTGATGTACTCACTTCTAATCCTGTCCATCCTGGTCACTTACAGTGAACATCTCAACGTCTTCAATTCTGCCACCTCCACCTCTTGTCTTTTCGTCAGTGCCACTGTCTCCAAACCATACATCATGGCAGGCCTCACTACCATCTTGTAAATCTTCCCTTTCACTCTTGCTGCTATCCTTCTGTCACATAGCACCCCTGACACTCATCTCCACCCACTCCACCCTGCCTGCACTCTCTTCTTCTCTTGTGTTCTGTCTGTTGCTTTGGATGGTTGATCCCAGGTATTTAAACATCCACCTTCACTACCTCTATTCCTTTCATCTTCACCATTCCACCTGCCTCCCTCTCATTTATTTACCTGTACTGTGCCTTGCTTCTGCTGACTGGATATGAAAATTTTGTACTACTACTTGCTAATAAGTCCCACACTGTCCACCACAAACACACTGTTTTCCTTATAGTTGGGATCTGGTCACTCTAGATAACACAGTCGGGGCAAATTAGGAGAAAAATAATGAGGACAGTAATTTAACTCTGCAAGTACACTGTAGATTACTTAAAAGGAACTTAAGTAGACTGCGCAACAAGTGAAGACATTGGGTGCTTTCCAACCTTTAGCTCAGTTTCAAAGACTTACTTTAGTTATCATTTGTGTCGAGAATACAGAGGAATACAGGGAGTAACTTTAACTACGTTTCCAGCATGACTGTTTCAGTCTGTTATTGCTGAGTACCAGCACACATCCCTCTGCCTGCAGTCAAGTCACTTTGCTATTTTGGCGATGACATCATGACGGTGTTTCATGTTCGCTAACTAACTAGCATCACATTAGCCCGGCCATGCCTGCATGCTAGCAGGGCTTCAAATGACACCATACCTGGACTCGTCGGCGATGTTCCTGACGAAAAGAGATGTATTTGGAGGCCTCAGGTATCTCGCCATTTTCAACAGCCCGTTGCTACAATGTAGAGGCTATTTATTCTCCACAAACCCTGAAGCTTTGCTGCAGAAGAAACAAGCTACGTGGTCAGAGAGCTCTCCCTGCACTGCGCATGCTTAGAAATAATGTCTTCTCTCTCTCTCTCTCTCTCTCTCGCTCGCTCTCTCTCTCTCTCTCTCTCTCTCTCACACACACACACACGTGCTTCTGTTTCTGTTTTAATTTTATATCATGGGCCTCATACAACCCTACCTCTTACTTTCATGTAAAGAGGTTTAAGTACTTGAATCCCTGAGATGTCTTTATGAAAAGAAGGGCAATCTTAAGAAGACATCGTCCACATTTTAAAGAAATGCTGCTGTAGTAAAGCAGAGAAACCGGTGATAACCGGTCATTGGGCTTACACTGTTTTTTTTTTTGTTTTTTTTTACTGAGTTTTTACACCAGATGCCCTTCCTGACGCAACCCTCCATGATGAGAGGGGCTTGTGTTCCCATGTGGAATCAAATCAGGGACCTTTTGCTTGTGAGGTGAATGTGCAAACCACCACGCTACAGGGGACTGATGTATCTGTCAGTAAGAAGTCTGTAAAACTGATGAAAATACAGCTGAAGGTCGAAATTTATGCCCTTCTTATCTTAAATCTCCATATTTTTAAAGGCTGTTTTGTGGGCCAGATTGGACCCTGAGGTGGGCCGGTTCTTGCCCGCAGGCTGTACGTTTGACACTCTGGACTTAAAGGGATTTACCAGAGATAAGAGAGGATCTCTCTTAAATTTTTGGGGTGACTCCCCATCAGCAAAAATGGTGGAAAAAGTTGTTTTTAAACTTTGAGAGCCAAAGTCAGCAGTGTTTTGAATCAGATTTGACAGGTGCTTCTATACATGTACTTTTCATATCTCAGTGATGTCTGAATTAATCACAATCCAGTGTACTCCTAATGATAGGGCCAAGCTTGGATAATTGAAATAATAAAATGAACTTCATCGAACACACAGAAGCCATCTACAAAAAGGGCCAGAGCCATCTCTTTCTTCTGAGACGACTCAGGTCCTTCAGTATCTGCCGGACGATGCTCAAGATATTTTATGAGTCTGTGGTAGCCAGTGCCATCCTCTATGCTGCAGTGTGCTGGGGCAGCAGACTGAGAGTAGCAGACACCAACAGACTCAACAGACTGAGCCGTAAGGCCAGTGAAGTGGTCAGTGTGGAGCTGGACTCTCTGACAGTGGTGTCAGGCAGGAGGAGGCTGGCCAAGCTAAGGACAACATTGGACAATCCTTTACACCCTCTCCACGACGTGCTGGACAGACACAGGAGCATATTCAGCGATAGACACATTTAACCACAATGCACCATAGAATGCCACAGGAAATCATTTCTACCTGTGGTCATCAAACTCTACAACTCAGCACTGTGAAAATACTTTTATTTTTATTCTATTTGCTGGATCTTCCTACAGATTTTCTTCTTAACATTAGTTTCTATCCACCTTATTTATGTACAACATATGTATCTATATACTATAATATTATATTTACTCATATCCAGTTTCATTATACACATTTTCATTAATTCATATCTATATTGCATTCACATTTACCCTCTGTGTAAATAATAAACTGCAACATTAACTGCAATAATAACTGGGTATTAACCATGCAATCTATATATATTACTATGTAAAGAACAAACTGCAATTATTACTGTGTAATAACTATGCATATCCTGATTTATCACTGTAGTCTCTCCAGCCTATTATATTATACTGTATAGCTCCTCCCATTAAGAACCGGACTTACACCCACTGCAAAGCTGGGGTTTTCATATTTTTTTCTCTGATATATTCTTTACTAATATTTATGTATACTGAATGGAGTACCTGTAACACAAGTAATTTCCCCCCTGGGATTAATAAAGTATTCTGATTATAATTAAATGGGAGAATAACATCAGAAAGGGCATCCAGTATAACCTCTGTGCCAAATCACATATGCAAATTATCTGCTATGTCAACTCCCTGGGAAAAAAGCAGAAGCTGAAAACAACTTGCATGTCCTTATTTCATTTCAAGATGCCCAGCGACTTATGAGATTTGCTTCTTGAAGGACTTTGCTTGTAATAATTTCCTGGATCCTGGATTAACACATTTTCATGACTTTTAAACAATTCTTACCTTAAACTTTCAAGAGTTAAGCTATTATTACTTTTTTCTGTCCCTAAAAGTGAAGCCCAATCCCTACTCTGACTGTAGAAACTGATTCATGTCCCCAAAATAGGAGTAAGACCTGTACACACCCCATAACCCCAGCCAACATGGCAAAACAAACATAACTTTTATAGAATGCTTGTTTGCACAGACCTCTTTCACCATTTACCTGGTTTATGTTTTATAATACACATTAGGCACATGAAAAGGGGAAAGGCCTATAGAAATAAAAGTTATGTAAGGGAATAGAAATATGACAAACAGCCCTTTTTATTCTGCACCTTTATTTAAATAGACATTGGTTTCTTCACTGCCAAGGTTACATCTTTTTGCTTTTTCTGACAAGAGTGGTTGAGCCCATGGTCAGAGTCTGCAATGAGATAAATGAAACCGCTTTAACTCACAAGCATGAGGTAAAGATCATGAATTAAGCTTATAAGACATGAAACAGAAAGCACGTATTTATCTTGTTTGGTTTTAGATATTTGTGCTTGTCTAAATTCTGGTAAAATGGGCTTTACCTCAACCATCTCTCCTCCCTTGAGCTCTTGGACATGGCAGAACTTTCCAGTTTTGCAGACCAGTTTGCCACCCTCCAGATTGACAGTGCACTGCAGATCAGTGGAAAAAACAATAAACACAATTAATCCCTCAAAACAAACAAGGGTTCTTAAGATATTGAATATTATCACATCAGCAGCATTGCAAAGAGTTTAAACACTTTACATCTGCCATCTCATGAAAATATCTTCTTATATATTTCATTCATACTTCACTTGTCAATGGGATGAGGAAGCAAGATGATGTAACTTTCGTCAAATAGAGGCAGCAGCAAAGGCAATAAGTGAAGAATATAACAGTAGCACTTGGTTTCGTCATACTAGAATGATTTAGCTTGTTGCAAAACCTCAAACTAAGGTGAGCTATACTAATTGTGTGTATGAGTCATGTATAAGGAGAGTGTAGTAATTTTATTTTCTCAAAAGTTACATAATTCTGTTGTAAACTAGCATTCCTATTAATATTCCCTTCAACATAAAATGTAAATTAAAAGTAGTAACCTTCAGCTTCTTGCCGTCCATGGTGGTAATCTCAGCTTCCTTGCCAAGGGTAAATGAGTTGGTCACAGTCTTTCCGGGGGTCTTAGAGGTGATGACAAAGTCGCTGCCAGTCTGCTTGATCTCAGTGATTGGCTTGATGTCCTTGGCCATCTTGATGACATCTTCTGGGAGCTCTGTTGAGCAAAACACATGTATTTTTGTTAATTCATGCAGAGTAACATACAACAGTAATAGTAGTAGTACAACACTGTAAACTGTGCTGTAGGGTTAACCAGCTCAAAGTTTCAGCTACCAAAAATAATGTTTCTTTACACCCCACTGATTTTCTTACCCATGGCCCTGAGGAACTCCTCGTAGTTCTCCTGAACGTAGACCTGCCATGTTCCGTTGAAGTCCATGTTGTCTACAGGGTCTGGGTTCTCCTTCACTGAGGTGGCTGGAGGCTGAGACAGCTGTGTGAGGCTCAACACAATGTGGAGAATGCGAGCATACACCCACACCTTCTTATACTCAATGGCAAAGGGCTCCCATCACTATGTCTAATGAGTAACAAGTTCCTCTGAAGTAATCACTGCTGTTTAAACAACCTGGAGTTCACTTACTTCTGTTTGGCCAAATTTCAACTTCCATTAAAGAGAAATTCCAACTGGTAAATTTAATCAAATACAGTTAAGAGCTCCACTGATGAAATATGTGCAGATGTACATGATGTAGGAATATGGCAGTATAAGGCATCTTAACCTATTTCATTCATGTTTTGATTATTTTGATCTGCATTAGTATTGTAAGAGTATATGTTCTTCTGTGGCCCTGGTTGCAATTTTGTGATAAATGTAGGACAGGAGAGACAGTACACAAACAAATCGTTACTTAGAAGCGTTCAAGGAAATGCTAAATGAAGTAATTTAATAAACATGGTTAATTTGCAGACCTTAACTGAACTTCAAGCATGTCTGCAATATTTCTTTAGTGTAAAGTTGAACCTCCTAATGTCTACCTGGATAAATGTGGCCCAGTAGTAGGGTTAATGACACTACGGACTGTTTGCTTTCCAACTGAAAGACATAATCTCTCATTGCAAAATCGTACACAAAGTAGGCTGTTGTCAGGTCAGTATAAATACTTGATCATAAACTTTACTGAATAAAAATGTAGTGCTTATAAGAGTAACACACCAGAGAAAAAAAATGCTAAAATTCCTTTATTCACTACACACACAAACAAATTGCAAACCTGCTTTATCAAAAATTAATGCCAGAGATGAGAGTTTTATGGTTTTTGTGTTACAACACAAACACACTTAAAGCAACACTTGCTTAACATGACCAAAATGGCTAAATGACAAATTGCAGTTGTAGGTCAAATAGAGCCAGTCAAAGCCAGTAAACTGGCTCATTAATGTCAATTATGAAGTGAAAACTGAGCTTTCACTTATACTATATGAACAAAAGTTTGGGCTACATCTCTTAATCATTCAAACATTTACAAATATTTGTGAAAAAAGATTTTTGAAATGGATCGTTGTAATGGGCTCACTGAATTCAAGCAAGTCACTGTAGCAGGATGCCACCCTTACAACAAGTCAGTTTGAGAAATTTCTTTCTTACTAGATATTTCACCATCAACTGTAAGTGGTATTACTACAAAGTGGAAGTGTTCAGGAACCACAGCAACTCAGCCACCAATTGGCAGATGACGTGAAGTTACAGAGCAGGGTCGCTGAGTACTGAGGTGCATAGTCAGC
The DNA here is from genome assembly GCA_015106775.1 of Etroplus canarensis. Classification (NCBI taxonomy): domain Eukaryota; kingdom Metazoa; phylum Chordata; class Actinopteri; order Cichliformes; family Cichlidae; genus Etroplus; species Etroplus canarensis. The sequence continues at coordinate 31,214 of VUQH01083112.1, forward strand.
AATGCTCTGCTGACTCAAAAAGTGCAGAGCTCCAAACCTCCTCTGGCGTTAATATCAGCACAAGAAATGAACACTGTGTGTTTCATGGCATGGATTTTCATGGCTGAGCAGCTGCATGCAAGCCTTACATCATCAAGAACAATGCCAAGCATCAGATGGCATGGTGTAAAGCATGCTGCTGCTGAACTCTGGAGCAGTGGACACATCTTCCATGGAGTGACAAATTTTATGTCTGATAGTCTGATGGATGAGTTGATTTTTGATGAATACTAGAACATTACCTGCCTAAATGCATTGTGCCAACTGTAAAGTTAAGTGGAGGAGGGATAATGCTTTGGGGTTGTTCTTCTGTGGTAGGTCTGGGCCTCTTCTGGATGAATGGACAAAAATTTCCACAGACACTCTAAAATCTTGCAGAAAGCCTTCCGGTCATGGAAACCCCTATAGGTGTAGTGTAGAGGCCCAGGCCCAGTATATCAAATTAATTTGTTTACAGAAAATGCTGACATTTGTTATAAAATTTTGGCTACCACAGTAGTAGCAAATAATAATTGATGTAAGCAGAAGGAGATGAATGAATGAAGTTAACAGCTACTAGAAATACCAAGTAAAGCTATATGGATTACAGTAACTTAAGCAATATATATTAAAAGTCTTGTCATACTAAAGAAACATGTTGGCTACACTTATTCTATTTCCACTCCCTGCAGAAAATTGATTGCTGACTCAGTTTGCAGTCCTAACCCATCTCCACTGCATTAGCTGGAGGTTGCTCGCCATGCTTGTAAACACTCACGGTCACATCAACTGTTTCAGAGCCATACTTGTTGCGCACAAAGATACTGTACTTTCCAGAATCTTCCATGCTGACATAGTTTATAGTGATGCTGCTCCTTTTGGTTTCCTTAATGATGGTAAAGTGAGCCTCACTGAATAGCTCTCTATCATTATGAAGCCAGAAGATCTCTGGGGCTGGTTCACCATCAACAAAGCACGTCAGACACAGAGACTGAAGAGAGAGGGCGCGAGAAATGAATGAAAGTACAGGCCACAGAGTGGAGTAACTCTGCAAAAATAGCAGCTACAGTTAGTGTACCTTGCCCTCCATAATGGCTACCACATCAGGAAGACCCTTTGTCACTTTGGCCCGATCTGTAACAAAAAGGCAACAGTAACTCCCTGCTGCCATTTGATGCAGACTTTTTTAATCTTCGCTGCAGATAGTCTTGGGATTAACACATAACCTATGACTCACTTTTCTCAGCAATGGCCAGCTGCCTGAGGGATGAAAACAAAGGGTCAGATCGATATGACATTGCACAGTGTCAGGAAACGCTAAACTGTTTTCAAGTAAAACAACGACCCCTGTGTAGGTCTTTTAGAAAGTAGTTTGTTACCTCTGTCTCCTCAGTGTATTCTGTTAGTGTCACAGCAAGCCATGCTAAATGCACTTAGAGCATCTGGTACAGCACTTACTTCAACCGTTGGTGCTCCAGCAAGGCGTCAGCAAAGGCTGTTGTACAAAATTGTTATAAAAATGATGACAACAAAAACTGAGAAAAAACTGATCTTACAATTCTGAAATATTATTTTAGAACCTTGAAGCTAAAATGTCTATTTAATGCACCTTGTCCAGACAGGTCAAGAAACCGTTTGTGTGTCTCTTTGCCATCAAACATCTCCAAGATGTATTTCCCTTTATCATTCTCAGTCGGGTTAAAGATTTCAATCCAGACATTCTGCATGCTGCTGCCAGGCTTCATTTTGGCTTCCTGGTCTATCCTTTTCTCCCTAAGCAAAAAGAAACACACATACGCTGTTTATGTAATGGTATGTAAAACATAGACTATACTTGCATAAAAACTTCACAAAAACATGCATATTTGGCTTTTGTGTTCAATCTGTGCACCAACCAATGTGAATTGACTTCCTTTATCCAACAGCAAAACCATTTCTTGCTTTTTAGTGTAAATATAGAAATCAAAGATGAGTTTCTGCACCCAGAAAGAATGTAAAAGGTTTATAAATACTATCAACCAAATATGCTATCTTTGAATAATCCAGCAGGTGGTGCTAGCAGCCTAACTTAAAATTTTACAGCCTGCATTTGTAAGTATACATAATTTATCTGTTTCAGCTGTGCAGGTTGCAAAGCATAATCTGCAGTGTAATACTGTACTGATTAAAATACATGAGTAGGATGAATAGAGTGCTCCAGATGTGCATGTTAAGATCAAAGCTCTAATGACACATTTGGAACTCATCAAAAATATTAGCTGTTGAAGTAGCCCCAGACTTTGCCAGAAAAAAGAAATATTGCAGTAGATTATTATAGTGGTAGAGGAAGTAATCAGGCAATTTTACTAACCCCACAATGCTCAATTATAATTTATAGTCTTACATTGGAAATGTCAGTTAAGTAAAAGTATAATAAAAATGTATTTATTAACAGAGAAACATGTTTCTTTTAACTGATATACTATTATACAGCCACTGGCTACTTTATTGGGTATACCTGCTTAATGGCTCGTTAATACAACTATCTAATCAGAAAAGCAGAGCAACTCAATGCACTTAAGCATGTTGACATGGTAAAACAACCTGCTGAAGCTCAAACCAAGCATCAGGATGGGAAAGAAATGTGATTTAAGTGACTCTGAAGTGGCTGGTCTGAGTATTTTCATTATCATGCCTTTATTGTCATTATATAATGTACAACGAGATATCTCGTTGCATGATAATGATAATGATATTTCAGAAAATGTGGATCAACTAGAATTTTCCTGTACAGCCCTCTCTAGGGTTTACAGAGCATGGTCGGAAAAAGAGAAAATATCCAGGGAGCAGCAGTTCTCTTGGAAAAAAATGTCCTGTTGATGCTAGAAGTCCAGCGTAGAAGCAGAAGGAGAATGACCAGACTGCTTTGATTTAACAGGGAGGCGACAGATAACCACTTGTTAGAACCAAGGTACGCAGAAGAACATCTCTGAATGCACAACACATCAAACCTTGAAGTAGATGGACTACAGCAGCAGATGGGTGCCGCTCTTGTCACTTAAGAAAGGAAACCGAGGCTAACAATTCATACAGGCTCACCAAAATTGGGCAATAGAAGATTTGAAGAACACTGCCTGGTCTGATGAATGTCAATTTCTGCTGTGACATTCGGATGGTAGGGTCAGAACTGGACGTAAACAACACGAAAGCACGAATCAACCCTACTTTGTAACAGTAGTTCAGGCTGCTGCTGGTGTAATGGTGTTGGGGATATTTTCTTGGCTCACTTTGGGCCCCTTAGTGCCAGATGAGCATTTTTTAAACTGCACAGCCCACCTGAATATTGTTGCAGATCATGTCCATCCTTTTATGGCCACAGTTCATCTATCTACTGATGGCATCTTCCAATTGGATAACGAGCCATATCACAAAGTTCAAATCATGTCAAACTGGTTTCTTGAACATGAGAATGAGTTCATTGTAAACAAAAGGCCTCTAAAGTCACCAGATCTCAATCCAACAGAGCACCTTGGGATATGGTGGAACCCGAGTCGCATCCGACAAATCTGCCGCAACTGTGTGATGCTATGATGTCAATATGGTCCAAAATATCTGTTTCCAGCAATTTGATGAATCTATACCATGAAGAGCTAAGGTAGTTCTGAAGGCAAAAAACGGGTTTAATTAGGAACTTGAAAGGTGTAAAGTAAAATTTTCACTAAGCGAGTTTTGCCAAAAAGCAGTTCAAATCTTGAAAACATTAAACAGAAATTAAAATTATTAACAAAATGAATATTTAAAATGGCAAATGCTGGGATTCAGGAAGTGGCCTTACATGAAAAAATGACTTCATCATGAAAATATAAATAACCTCCTTAAAAAAGAAAAAGCAAAACTTTTCTGCTGGCTTGCTTTGGTATTGATGCTAGATCAGAGGTGGGGTCTGCATTTGAACTCACTTGAAGTACCAGCTGGTCTTCAGGAAGCTTATGTAGTATTTGAGTGAGCAGTACAGTTTGAAACCTTCAGCGGTGCTCTGAATCTTCAGTGGGCTGGCTGACAATGCTGTGGAGGGGCAGTACTCTTGATTATTTAATGACACATTTTGCATACATTTCAGTTTCCTTAGCAATATATAACAGCATGTTTCATATCTGGGGAGCTCAGCACATTAACATTCTGAGCATAGAGCAGCTAATCAATGTGGCTTTCATTTTTATTGTCACCATCCCAAACCGACTGGCCTGATGTAGAAAACAAGGTATTGGCACATTTTGCAAAGGTTGTTCTTCTGAATACGTGTCACTTACCACACTGTTTACTCAGGTCATGGAGAAGCTTGTCATACTCTGTGAATTAAAAAAATAAGCATTCACACAGATTTCTTTTACAGTAATACACTAAATGCAAAACTAAGAAGGAAAAAGTCATACAACATAAAAATGCTAAATTTTCACTATGAATGAAAAATCTGTCACAACTGTAAATACACACAAGAACAAAGTGGTAAAAGAATTTGTGACTCACCCTCATCCAGCAAGTCCAAGGTGCTCACATCCTCTCCTCTCCTATCTGACACCACTGCTCGATATGAACCTACCTCTTTCTTTGTAACCTGAGGAGGAATCATCTACCATCTATAACTTTTCCCATTTACTATGTGATATATTGGAGAGCAACCAGATATTTTATTTAAAGGCATTTCCAGGCCAGGTAATCTTAAAACACACTACAAGGTGAACCTAGGAGCATCTCAAAGTAAGCTGTGACTGTATTTATCTCTACAATTTGATGATTCATATTTGCCTTGGTTCACATCTGAAAACAGAACAGTGCAGAATCTTTTTGCATACCTGTGGAATAGTAAGCATGCTGACCCCCGATGATGGATCATATACAAACTGCGTCACCTCCAAATCTTCCTTAAACCACTTAAGAGATGTGTCCTTGTTTGTATTTGTCACCTGAATAAGGAGAGATAAACAAAACCTGTAAAAACAGTACAGTGTTCTCAAAACACTGTTGCAGAAAGTCCATCTCTCATCGTGTTTCGGTTGGTTTTGATTATTTTTTAAATCATTTTACCTTTGGGTTACAGTTAGGCTCATATATTATACTGACACAATTGTTTTGAAATTTAGTTATCTGAGAGGACCCAAGGGTATTCAAGTTAAAGTTATCTAGTGATTATGGGCTTAAAATGTAACCTTTCAGCATTAATCTGAGAAATTTAACAAAAAATACTGTATTATCCATAGAGCAACTGCAGCATTTTTATGCTTGATTTCCTATTTTTTAGGACCTCAAATGTAAAAGGCCAATTCAGTTAAAAACTATTTTGTGGGCAGGTGTGTGCCATTTCGTCACAGTTTATTTCATATGTTAAGAAGATACAAGATCTGGAGTTGATTACAAGTTTGGCATTTCCATTTACAAGTGGTGGCTGTGAAAACCACAAAGTAGCTCTCAAGTAAAGCAGACCATTCTTAAACTGCAAAAACAAAACAAGTCCATCAAAACGAAAGCAGGAACAATAGGTGTGGCCAAACAGTTTGGTACATTCCGAGGAAAATAAGCAAAAACACTTGTTAGCTCAAAAACATCAGAAGGCCTGGCCAGGACACAGGTGTGGATCATCACAGGATCCTTTCCAAACTAAAAATGAACTCCATCCAAATGAGCATTCTTCCAAATGGAAGAACCCTTTACAGCAGGTAGAAACACATTTATTCAAAGCTATCGAAAACGAAACCAGATTAATTTGATGATTCATTGCAAGGTGATAATCATGGTAAAATGGTAATTGGACTGGTACTTACACAGTGCTTTTCTACTCTAACTGAAGCACTTTTTACTACAAACCTCATTCACACATGGATTCATGCAGCCTTTTAAGCACATTTAACTATCACGCACACATTCACACTCCAATGGATGCATCAGGAGCAATGTGGGGTCTTGCCCGCATCCTTCGCGCAAGACCCTGGGATGTAGACTGGAGAGGCCAGGGACTGAACCGCCAATCTTCCAGTTGCACCTACACTTCCCAAAAAATATCTTAACTTGTCAGACAAACAGCATTAGCCTGGAACAGCATTCTTTGGTCAGATGAAATTAAGATCAACCAGTAGCAGAATGAAAAATTGTAAAGGCTTGAAACTGCTCATAATCTAAATCAAAATACATGACCTGCCATGGCTACTAGTGGCATTATATCAGTAGTTTTTATTGATATGTTTACTAAGATTCAGCCAAATATCACAAGTTTTTGAAGGGTTTAAAGACTGAAGGATAAGAAAGCCCAAAATTGCTTGTTGTTATCTTAGCTTATCTTTAAAATACATTAGTCAAAGAGTGATAACGGAGTTAGAATATTAATAATAAATGGAATTCTTTGGTTATTATAGGAAAATTTTTCCGGGCTCGTAATATGATGTTAGGTTTGTTGTGTTATTGAGATTAGGACATTTAATATGCAAAATATAAAAGTACCTTGCACTTTAGAATCAATTCACAATCCTCATTTACACTCCATGACAAGAAATCCTGGAAATAGGGACCTTGGAAAGCAGAACAAATCATCCATCATACATCTGTACTAGTCATAAGACAGTAACTTAATAAAAACAATCATTGCATATTCATGGAAATTATTAAGTCAACTTAATCAGGTTACAGATGTGAGATGAACCAGAGTATTGACAGTGGAAACAGTCCAAAATAACAATTATGGACCGATTTAAATCAACCTACATATAGTTAACATTGCCCTGCTTTCTTTCACATAGTAATATTCTGCTTGTAATGAACAGAATGTGTTCTGTGGACTTTGAATCTCACATGGACTTTGACTAGTGGACCTGGGGTGAGAAATTCTATTTGCACAAGCAGGCACTGGGACACTGGCCTCCATACACAGAAGAATTGTACAGAGTCTTCCTATTAAGAGCTCAGGTGATCAAAACACAGAATTCAGTAGCTCAGGAAGCTTCCTGTCTTCTTTTATGTGAGCTCTAATTTCAAAAGGTTCCATTAAATATAGCAATTAGCATTATCTATTGCAACTATCAGATGCAAAATCATTTACCTTGGAATGAGTCTTTTCAAAAAGTAAGAAATCATTCACTGTATAATATTAATGTATTATATATTTTTTCAGCATTAGGTCAAACACTCATCATGGAATATCTACAGCAGTGGTTATGTTGCTGGGCCTTGGTTGTCAGCTCTGATTAGATTAATTTTATGTTTTTGCTATGTGAAAAATTTCTCACCAGACTTTCTCTGGTTGTCTCGTCTTTTAGCATCAGCCAGAGCCAGGGTCTCACGAAACTCTGACAGAGACACAAACAATATCGGACTGAATGCAAAAATGAACCCAAACAACAGAACAGAATCACAGCTTATCAGATGAGAAGTGATTTCATCTTGTTGACTAACAAGATCCTTATATCTCAAATACTCCTGGGCACAAATACACAAAGGTTGAGAGTAGGTTGTGGAAGGTTGCATTTGTAGTGCAAAATTAACTGCATTCTTAGAGTCATTTTAAAATAATATCTGTGTTTACATATCACTAATATTAGTACGTTTTTTAATGGGGACTAGGCTAACATAAAATCCCAGAATATTTTAAACAGTGGCACAATTTAATTGATGTTTTAAGATGTAGAAATAATAGCTTTAAGATATTCAAATGTTAAAGGCATCATACAGTTAGGTCCATAAGTTTTTGAACAATGACATCTTTTTTGTAGATTTGCCTCAGTACACCAACACAGTGGATTTTACATCAAGCAGTTAAAACGTGATAAAAGTGCAGACTTTCCACTTCAAGGGATTTGACAAAAGAAGTGCATTAACTGTTTAGCTATTTTAGCCATTTTTATACACAGTCCTCCATTTTCAGAGGCTCTAAAATAATGGGACAATTGACTGAATTGCAGTTTCATGGTCAGAGCGGCCTGTTCCCTTATTATTTAAAGACATATCCAGCAGAGATCCGGAGGTGATTTCAAATGTTGAACTTAGCTGTTCACTGAAACTCTAAATATGAGGTCCAAAGAGCTGTTGATACAAGTGAAGGAAGCCATTATTAGACTGAAAAACAACAATAAATGTATCTCACAGACAGAAAAAAAATTAAGGAGCGGCCAAATCAACAACCTGGACCATTCTCAAAAAGAAGAAATGCACGGACCAGCTCAGCAAGATTGGAAAACCACGGAAGACAACTAGAGTGGATGATTGCAGAACTTTTTACTTGGTTAAGAAACAACCCTTTACAACATCTAGCCAAGTCAGCAACACTATTTTGGAAGCAGTTGTATCATGGTCAAAGTCTGCTATCAAGAGATGCTTTCATGAAGGGAAATAACACAAGATTCAAACCACTGGTTACATTCAAGAACACGAAGGCCAGATAGATACCACATCATATGTTAAACATGGCAGAGACAATGTTATGGTATGTGTTTAGTGATGATGTGACTGCTGACAGAAGTAGCAGGATGAATTTTGAAGTGTACAGGGCTACACTCTCCGCTCAAATTCAGCCAAAATGCTGTAAACCCGACTGGATGATGCTGGATGAGTGCAAATGTAATGAGCCAAAGCACAGCAAAAGCAACCCAAGAGGTTCTCAAAGTGAAGGAATGGAATATGTTTCAATGACCAAGTCAGTCACTGATCTCAACCCAGCGCAGCATGCTTTTCACAAAACTTAAGGCAGAGAGAGCCATAAACAAGCAGCAACTGAAGGCAGCTGCAGTGTAGCTCTGGCAGAGCATCTCTAGGGAGGAAACAGCATCTGGTGATGTCCATGGGTTCTAGATTTCATTGACCCTAAAGGATTTTCAGGAGTTCTAGTTTGTCCCATTACTTTTGAGAGTCTGAAAAGGGGGTGGAGGGAGGTGGTATGTATAAAAATTGCTGCAAATCCTAAACATTTAATGTGATTCTTTTGTGAAACCCCTTTGAATTAAAGTGGAAAGCACTTCCATCACATTTTCTCTGATGAAACCCACTACTGTAGTGTACAGAGGCAAAATTACAAAAAGGTGTCTCATCCCAATCTTATGGCTCTAGCTGTATTAAGTATCATCACTGAAATACCTGAAGTTGCACAAAAGAATATAAATAAATCATTTTTAATGCTCTTGTAACACCACCTTTTCAGATCATAAAACTTCTATTTCTCTCCACAACCAATACCCCATTTTTTGTTAGACGTCAAGATGACCTGTGCATAATGGAAAAAAACACACTCAGTGGGAGTGCAACATAAAAGTGAGGAGAGAATCTGGCACAAACAGCTCCCCTAAGAAAGTTTTTTAAAAGCATGCTTCAAAAAAACACAATGTTTTTGCATTGCAAATTGTAGCCCAGTTTTTTAAAATTCAGAGACGTTTGTATCATTTTTTTTTTATTGTCAAAGGGGTCTCACTACTTTGTGATGTGTGCTTGTATGCTTCTAAATTATTAAGTGTGGGAGATGTATTTTAGCTAAGGCCATGTATTTTTTGTGAGTAGCATGCTTGCGAATGTGTTTATTTATTAAGTATCGTTTCTTTGACATATCTGATTTTCCGCACACCTCTTCCTTGTTTAACAGCTTCTTTATTGGTACTCAGAATTAGCACTTGTTTTTCACTGCGGGAGAATGACTTACTTTTATCCACAAAGACCAAAGTGAACTGGTTCTTGGCGCGGCCGTCCCTCAGCTGAGCTGTGTATGAGCCCTCATCTTCCTGTGAGAGCTGATCAAACAGTATCTCCACCAAACCTTTGGCCTTGTCAAAGTTGATCTTACGGTGCTGCAGAAGAGCAAACAAATGTTGCCACACATGCAGCACACATCAGCTCAGATGATCCCAGATGGCAGGTGGATGCGCTATTTGCAATACCATATACTATAGATGGTTCCTCATACAAAAAGAATATTATTATGAAGCAGTGACATACAAAGCATCTGAAATGACATGTGCACACTGAAGATGAAATCTTCAGTTTTTCCTAACACATGCAAACATGGAAACAAACAGAGACACAGAGAAAACACCCTTTGAGCTCATTTTCACGGCTTTTATGTTCATCAAGATAAGTGTATGCCTTGCATGTTGATAGGCCTCAGTGGTGGATGTGATTTGTGATGTATGGCAAGCCTAAGGGCCCTAATCAGCTAAATGGCTTTTGAATTCACAAACCTCAGCTGTGATCATTTAGAAATAATGTGTAATCAGTACTGTTCAGATGGAACTCTGATATTGGGAAATAATGGAATAAATGAAAATGAAATACAAGCGATGAATGGAAACTGCTGAATATAAAGCACCTGCAAACAAACCCAGGCACGGAAAATGCAATAAATATGCTGTGTTATATTTGTTTTTCTCTCTGTGGACACATCAATGCATGGTTCAATAACCTCGACGGCAGTGCTGATTATTTTGAGCTTGGTGTCATAACATATATAAGTGCTGTGGAAGTTTGTTCACATTCAGTTTATGTTCCTTTATGATTATAAGGTTTCTATATTTTAGGAGATCTGAGTTCAAAATGCACTTTGAAATGGCTGACCATAAATAATAAAGTAAATATGTTTTTGAAATAGCTTTTTTGTTTGCTTTTGTTGCAAATTGCTATAGCTTCTACTGAGCAGTCCTTTGACAGTAAATCCATCATAAGGTTATTTTTTTACCCCGCCTCTCCCCTGAAGTCAGATGCAATTAAGCTCCAGTCCTCTGCAACCCTGAAATGGATAAGTGGTTAAAGAAAATGGACAAGTGGATATATATTTCAGCAAATTGTACTATAGGGAGAAGAAGGAATATTTTTCTTGATACATTAGATTTAAAAATTTCAAAAAGCCATTTCTCCATGCACTACGTGCTAATATTTGCCGGTGAGAAATTGTTGATGTACTACCTTGAAAAATGTTCATTTGAAGAAAATTTGTTTCATGTGTCTTTTTTTGGTATCAAACCTAAAATTACACATTCCACAGATGTGTGCTCCTTCCCCACTTTCACCTCTGCTGATCTTTCCATCTTCCAGACTATGTAAAATTAGCACCGCTTCCAGGCCTGTCTGCTGCCATGCACACCTGCTCTTCATCCTGCATTACAGGATGTTTATTTAAATAGTAATTGCTGTTTTGGATTCATAGTGACTTATCATAAACACAGATGCATGCACCTACACCTGATTATTTCAGCCCTGTAGGGACTCATGACATCTGCAAAATTCTCACGTTTGAGCATGAAGGGAACAATTTCAGGGAGATTTGATACCACTACTTTAGGATTTAAATTTATTCTACATTACATAGCAGAAACAGAATGTTATGGATCAGATCTGTGATCATTAGAAGAATCTGAAAGTGTGAACAACCATGTCTGGACAAAAACAGATAAGTAAATTTAAATCATGACCACATTACTGCAATGCAATTAGTGCCATTTGGCTAAGATAAGAAAAATACCATTTATCTTTCTTTTCAAAAAACCTAAAAAAAAATAATCAGAAATCACTGCTTATGTCCTGTGACAATACTCAGGTTGCAGTTCAATAGTCCAAAAAATCTCTCCAATTTCTTTTCCAAATCATTACTTGACCCTGATGGAAAATGCTATGAGGGCAGGAAAAGATGTCAATGAGAATTTATAAGGACTTAAGAAAAGAGAATCAGGGATGTACAGAGAATCTGACATCACTTAGACTAGACTACAATATCCTGAAGATGGACTTCAAAGGCTTATCTTAGATACAATGTGTTCTCATCATGTTGCATCATGCAGGGTATAGAAATGTAGAAAACCCAGGGAACAATAACATCATTACTAAGGTTGAAATTCTGAAAAGAATATAGATTACCAGTCACAGTGGTGACATGAGAGAAATCTCGTTGTCCATTTGTATTTTCTCTTTCTGCTGAAGTCCTTTTAACTCTGTTTTTACTTTGCTTGGATCATCCTTCCCTCCATCTCCTTCCACTTATCTAATTCAGGGTCCAGGGGGAAGCTAAAGCCTATCCCAGCTTTCATGGGGCGGGAGCCAACACAGACAACACAGAGACACAGACAGCCATTTATACTGACATTCACACCTTAGGTCAATTTAGACTTACCAATTAACGTAACATACATGTCTTTGGACTGTGGGAGAAAACCAGAGAACCCACACAGACATAGGGAGAACATGCAAACGCGACACAGACACCCCAGCTGGGGTTCGAACCAGGAACCTTCTTGATAATTTGTAACTAATTATCTTTCTTAAATAAGAGCACTATTTTAAACTCAGGGCATGCTTCACACATGGCAACAACTTCATAACAATGAGATTTTAATAAAGTAACGTAATTTACATAGTTAGCTGGCAGGTTTAAAAAATAGTTGAAAGTTTAAAACAAATCAGCATATTAGCTAGTCATGGTATAAAATGGAAAATGCAAATGTAATTTACATGATGATCTGTCACTTGACAGTTATTTTGATCAGACTGCAGTGCTCTGAATTGTGGGAAGGAACTGCTGAAGCACCGTGTGTTAGTACTCAGAGATTTCTGTCATGTCTTATTATGGCTCCCATGTACATATATCAGGTTACTTCACTCAGATAAGAAACTTCCTAAGCAAAATTAACTGTTCAGCTGCAAACCCTGATTCCTCTACTGACACTGAAGTTATTTTACAGTTTCATAAAGAACTGCTACTCACTCATTTATCCAAACTGAATTTCTCAAGACACTAATTTCATTGATGTGGATTGGCTCAGAACTACCTGGCACAGGTGATATAAACTGCTGTTCTACACTAATTGAGCAACCTTGAGCAGCTTAAAAAATGTCCCACTGGTAAATCCTTGCCCCAAGAACACTAAACTGTTTGAAGGTGAGCAACAGAAGTATTTCTCAGGGTTCGTGAACTCCTCAACTTTCAGATTGACAGAAACGCAGAATAAACCAGATCAGTGGTTCTTACCGGGGTGCTGGAGATTTCCCGGTCATTAAAGATAAGACGGAGCTCAGCTGCATTACTCAGACTCTCAGTCTGAAGCCAAAGGCGTACACAGCCTTTCTCAGAAACCTCTACCTGCCAGGCCGACTTTAATGCTATCACTGCCAAAAGGGAAATCAAAGGCAGATTAGGTGAAAACAATATGTTATGCATACATACTAGTAACATTAATTCCAGTGATTAAATTGATTCAAATAAGCTGCTGTGAGCTTTTCCTGATATATTATAATGTCTTAGCAGTACATACAGGGATTTCTGACTTGCCAGCTGAGATCTTTGAGGCGTTCAAGATCTGCAAAAAAAGTAAAACGGAGGCTCGAGGTTAATTATACTTTGAACAAGACACACATTTTGAAATGCAGTTATATTGTCAAAGTACCAGTAACTCATGCATTGGCGGACATAGTTTGATTTTTAAGCAGAAAAGTTGATTGAGAACATATGCTTAGTTGGATGTGTGACTTTGTGGAAATGGCTATGAGCAGTATAATTACTTGTTTGAAAGAAAAGCTTGATAACGCTTAGAATTAAAGGCTCTGTATATTCCTGCTGACCAAAAATAAATTTAAAATTAGAGAAAACATTATGTTTCACTTTAACACATCTGAGGAACAAGTTTATCACTTCACCTTCAGCTGTGAAGTCATAACTGGACGACATCTGGGGGTTGTCGCTCATATTCACTGTGTACAGTCCCAGATCTTCCTCAGAGGGGTCTGTGAAGGTGAGGACTGACCTGGCAAAAAACATTGAAAAACACACAGCTGCATGTACACAGCTTCATCTTTGCCAGAAGTCCCATTTTGTGCTGTACATTCTTTTAGTCAACATAACATTATCATAAGAAAATACTTTTTTACATGCTAAACAACAACAACAACAACAACAACAACAACAACAACAACAATAATAATAATAATAATAATAATAATAATAATAATAATAATAATAATAATAATACCTTCACTGTAAATCTCTGTGAAATATACTTCCATAAAATAACATAAGTGGTTTTTGGCTCATGATGTTTTTGTCCATCCACATTCTAGGTTAGTTTGACACCTTTTCATGGTTACAGGGACAGTGCAAGGTTAATAACATTTCTTTGGTCACCACTGAAACAAAACAGGATTCTCTAAATGTGGGACAATAGAGGAGATGACAGAGTAATAGGCAGATAGTGAGGGGTTTAATACCTGCACAGAATATGAAAACCAAAATAATTATATGAAAAAGACTATTTTACAGGACTCTATGCAGCCATATGAAAACTAAGGACAATCCATGATTCACGTACAATCACCTATAGCAGCAATAGCCTTCAAGTAGCCATTTTCTGTATGACAGATAGTTTGGAGGATTTTTTGCCCATATTCCTTGTGATGTTGCTTAGACACACTGAAGTTTGTGGGCTTTTATGCAACAGCATTTCAATCAGGTTGAGGTCTGGACTTTTACTGGAACATTGCAACACCTTGATCGTTTTACTTATTTTTCTTTTCTTTTTTTTAGCCACTCTTGTTGTAGATTTGCTGGTGTGTTTGGGATCATTTTCTTGTAGCATGACCCAATTTGGGTAAGAGCTTTAGCCATCAGACAGACGGCCTCACATTTGACTTTAGAATACTTTGGTATATGGGGGAGTTCATGGTTAACTCAATGACTGCGAGGTCCCCAGGTCCCGTGGCTACTAAACAAGTCTGAATTATCACCCCTTCACCACCGTAACTGACAGTTTGTACAAGGTGTTTCTGTTGATATGCTGTTTGATTTTCACCAAATGTGGCACTGCGCCTTATGGCCAAAAATCTTCAATTTGGTCTCATCTGTCCGAAAGAAACTGTTTCAGTAGTTTTGCGGTTTGTTCAGCTACAACTTTGCAAACCTAAGCTGCACTGCCACATCATTTTTAGAGGGAAGAGTATTTCTCCTGGCAACCCTTTCAAACAAGCCATAATTTATCAGTCTTCTTCATAAACTTTAACATTTAACATGGTAACTGAGGCCTGTAGAGTCTGAGATGTAGCTCTTGGGCTTTTTTACAATTTCTTTGAGCACTGCACAGTCTGACCAAGGACTGAATTTTCTGGGATATCGCCTCCTGGGAAGATTGCGGCATTGTGTTAACACACACCTAAATGTTCCAGGCCAGCAAACCACCAAAACTTCAGTTTTTTTAGAGGTTGTCACACTGGCTGATGATCAGTGAACCAAGTGCATTTGATTAGCAGCACCTTGCTGTTACCTTCCCTCTTAATTCCTATAGAAGAAGCATGGGTGGACCTAGTTTGTCACAGGATTTAATATAGAGATCCCTGTATATTAAAAAAAATCTTTTTTTACAACCCCAAATAGACTTTCTTGTTCATAAATGGTGTTACACAGTTCTTCACAGAGAAAAAGAAGAATACTCCACGTTGCACATGACGAACCTACCTATTCTTCTTGGTTTCTGGTCTCACTCTCTCAGCACCAATGGGGTCTGTATAATTTTTGCTCCAGAGAAACTTGCTCTCATCATTCATCTCAACAGCTTCGTAGCCCAAAAATATGAAGCCATCATCATCCACGCCAATCTCAATGTTTTTGGTGCCTGAGAATGAAAAGGCTGCTTAGAAGGGCTCATGGATTTCACTTTAGTCTCCAGTGTGCTGCTGCTGTTGTTGTAACTCAACAGTTTTGAAATGTATTGCTCCACTCTGAGCATTACATTTCAATTTGTAATCAATTATTGCACCTACTGTATTTTAATGCATATCTTTGAGTGAGAACAAACTAAGCATTGTGCATACGCTGTAATTTTGTTTTTTTATATATTATATATATATATATATATATATATATATATTCACTTATTGGTCATATATTGCCAGTGACCATGAATTAGAAATGGATGAATGGTTGTATATTGGTTAAAATACTGTATATAGTGCATTTATAAAAGTGTCTGCAATATTTTATTATTCACAACTGCACTTAAATGCTGTTGTCAATGTTTGTTCCATTTATTCCCTTTCTTGTCTAAAGCCAAAGCTGGAGCTCAAAGCACTTAATTGAGGCCAGGCTTGCCATTTCTCCTTTTTTTCCAGTCTTTATGCTGAGTTAACCATCTTGACTGCGACTTCATATTTAATAGACAAACCTTTGCTGAGATATTTGGGTCTTGTCATTTAATGTATCAAAGTTCTCATTTTATTGCGAAAAAAAAATACAAATGGATTTTTCCCATCATTACATACCGAGAGAGATTTTTATTTGTACTGCATATCTAGAGTCAAGACAACTAACCTGGTTTGGTCTGAGCTATGACTGGCTCAGAGGGCAGAGAGGCACAACCCACTCCAGCCTCATTGACAGCCGACACACGAAAACGGTAGGTTTCACCCACCTGAAGACCTGCCACCTGGATGTCGTTAAAAATAAATCAAAAATTTAACAGTCGCTGTCATAATTCATCACGATCATTTAAACATTTTACCCCAGAGTTCTGATCATGCTTATACTCCATTCACCTTGTAATGTGTATCAGAAATTGGTTTTTCATTCAGAGCAGTCCACGTGTCTGATAGGTCACCCTGACTGATTTCCAGCAAATAGCCAGTGACAGGGCTCCGACCTTTATACAGCGGAGTGGCCCATAGGAGCACCAGAGAGCCGTTTCTCACCTCCCTGATCTCCAGGTCATAGGGGCAACCTAAGAAAGAGGGGCAAAGATCATACCACAGAATAGAATACAGGCCATAAAATTAAAGTAAAATTGCACATCAACGAAACAGAATGTGGAAGTCATTACAAAACAAACTATAAATAACAATAAAGTCAAAATGAGTACAATTTCTTTCCCTAATCTGCCCTGACTGACTTCATCTCGGAATGTGGTAGTTAATTTACTTAATGATTTTTGGTCACTTTTAAATCATTAATAGCACAGAGTTGAACCCATTTGCCAAGATTAATGAGCTGCACTTTTAAAGTGGCACATTTGAGAGAGTCTTGTTTCATTTCCAATATTAATGGCATGCAAAGCTGATATGAGCAGGGCCAGAACGACTGGGCTGTCTCCTGAGCTACAACTTTATATCTGAATCGGTGTGTGGGAGTTTTACCATTTTATGTCCTTTGGTAAGATAGGACTCACACCCACACATATTATTTTGGATTTATTTTCTTCCAAAAATCTTGCCAAACATTGTCCTTCTACTGTCTAGGCACCACAGTCCAAAGGAGAAAAGAAAGGAGATGAAATATTTTTTAGATATATTTTTTCAGCTAGGTGCATCCAGTGCTCCCATTTGACTTCCAGACACCTCAAGCTACATGTAGGCCTTATGTGTTGGTGGAAACTGACAGGACTGTATGTAGCCTAAAGGAAATGCCTGCAGATGCTACTGAAAAAGCACCTCCTTCATAAAGTGTCGTTTGCAGGCTTCAAATGCTCTGTTTTTCAGATAGCTTTTTCTGCTTTTGTACAGTATCAATGAGAGAAGATATCCCTATTATGGCCATCCCTTAATATGGTAACTGGCTGTGTGCCAATCATGAGAACACTTAAAAGTAGGGGCAAAAAAGTAAAACTGTTTGTATCAGAGGGAAGATTAATTGTGGGGCTGCACCAAGGCCCAATATAAGATAAATATTATACTGAATCATGCAAAGCTATTAGTAGAGTCCACAGTTAAAAACGTGGGGCTATAAATGAGCAAAATAGGGCCACTTAAAAATTATGCTTGCATAAAAAGATCCAAGTACAACTTTATCATTTTCATAGGTTAAAATATAATATTAACACTGTTTAAATTTTAAGGACAATTTGATCTAAATGCTAACTGATTTCAGTGAAAATGTTAAAAATATTGATATTACTATATTATTTTCTGTAGTGTTTAAAATTACTTTTTCCTGAGCCCCCCCACCAAATATCATTTTTTCAGTGGATTCAGTGTCTTGATTTGGTATGCCATCCACTATCCAAGGCAACATTTGAGGACAAATCACACATGAGCAACACATAATGAATTCTACCAACTAATTCTAACCCGAGGCTGTTGTTTTAGATAATGTGTTTTTCACTTGACCGCTGACCTCTGCTATTATACTGCACTTTAATGGCAAAATATGCAAATAAGCACATTTTAGTCTAGCACTTCATACTGAACTGTTTATTTTGCTGTGAGGTGACCACATACTCTTTCAAATACTCATTTATATAAATAGGTCCTTGAGTTGATGGATGGTGTTTGTATCTATCTCACCTCCCATCAAAAGCTAGGGTCAATAAATAGCAGAAATTGAATGCCAGGAAGGTATTGATCAAGGCTCAAATTCCTGGCACTCTTAAATAACTGGTTAACTTGGAAATCAGTCAAAAAAATATGCAGCTTCATTTACATGTTCAAGGGTCAGTGTACAGAATGATGTATGCAAAAAGGAAAAGTGTCTTTGTACTTACCCTTAGATATTTAACAATTTCACAACTAGTTGTACAAGTTGTGGTCCAATATCCAATTTACACGTGTTGTGGAAGATCAACAAGAATATTAGCTTGGGTGGTTGTGTTTAGCATTTAACATATTTTCATATTCATAGAATAAAATTTATTTCAGTAAGATGGATCTTGTTAAAATAAAATAAAATACACATTTTCTTAATTCATAGCAAAGACAGGGCTTGAGGTACCCCAGGGCTTGGGAGGCCTAAACAGCAACCTCCACAGCCGAAAGCCAAAGAGGAAGAGCCAGGAACTGCAGTTCCAGTAATGGCCACTTACGGGAGGATGCAAAAGCAAGTCAATTCCCAAAAATCCCTGACTTCAGACATAAAATTGGCATGTTTACAGACTGGTTTTGGTCTCTGTAACTGTATGGTAGTACCTACGCCCTGTACCCTAATCCAGAAGGGATTACATCAAAAGTGGCACTGTACAAGTTCTTCAAAATCAGTTTACACTGAACAACTGTTTTTAGAAGTATTTAGTTGAACAAAAGTTACAATAGTAAAAGTATACAATTACACTTTTACCAGTAGGCATGTGTTTTTGTATGTGCTATAGTATCTCTGGATGTGGTGCTCAAATAAATACACAGCAGTAAACAAGACAAAGTGTTGGGTCTTTTCATTTTCCTTTTTCTTGAAGAAAGTAAAATATTTGCAATGTAAAGGAAATTTAATTTCACCTGGCTGTGGCATCATCCACTTCTCACATAGGAAAGCTTCACTTGCTTCAGATGGTTCCCCGACACCCACCACGTTGGCAGCGAAAACACGGAAGTGGTAGAAATTTCCACTTCTTAAGTTGCAAACCTGCAGAAATGTAGCAGGTATAATAAATGCTGATTAGTTGTAGTATAAATGAAGGTTGGAAATAGGTTAAAGCAAAATAAATTGAGATTTTCCTGTTAAAACCAAAATCAGGGATGGACATTCATATTCAAGAGAGGTTTATATAATTTGAGAGAAGCAGAAAGGGATGTTTTTTGGGTTTTTTTTGCTTGTTCTGCAGCTCATATAGCACAACAAAATCCTCAAATGTTTAATGTCTTTTTTCAGTTTTTATGTTTTTATTTTAAAGAAGGAAAAATGGAACAATTAATTAGTATTAGGGTAGCATTTTACATTACAGCTTTGTAATAAATTGATTAAAGAGAGAGTCAGCTATATTTGTTTCTGGCCCCTTAGCATAAACTTAAGTCTGATATTACTCAGATATTACCATTGTTAATCCAAAGCTATTACATGGTAAGAACATAGTGTTACTTATTTATTATCCATCTTATCAAAATATTACTCTACTATTACTATTTCATAACCTGAGTGTGTATTTTTGTTACTTAAATTGGATTTCTTTATTATTAAAAAAATAATAAAGAAAGGCGCGGCAGTTAGCACTGAGATTCAAGATTCAAGATTCTTTTATTGTCACGTACCATGTAACAATGTGCATTATTACGGCAATGAAATTTGTTTTGTTTGGTGCCAGCTCAATTTGCCATTATGAACATATAATGCAAAACAAGTGAGTTAAGATAAAATATAAGATTAGAAAAAATAATAAAATTATATATACTATTATATACTATACTATAGAATCTGAGATAAATAGTAACAAAATAAAAGGAGAACATGTGCTCCCCGTGCTTGCATATGTCTCTCCGGATGATCCGGCGTCCTCCCACAGTCCAAAGACATGCAAAGGGGTTAGGTTGACTGGCGGTTCTAAATTGACCATAGGCGTGAATATGAGCGTGAATGTCTGTTTCTCTGTGTTCTGTGTGCTCTGCGACAGGCTGGCAACCTGTCTAGGGTGTACCCCGCCTTTCACCCCATGACAGCTGGGATAGGCTCCAGCGCCCTTTGTGACCCTGAATTGGATACGTGTAAGAAGATGAATAATTTTTGTACTTTTTAAATATAAATGCAGAGTTATTTATCTGGCTTAAACAATGATAAATAACTTGATGAATTAAATCGAAACAATTCATTTCACCCTCATATTCTGACTGCCTTTAAGAAGAACGTGAATGAGACACCACATCAAACTGCAACAAAAAGCTCCCTGTTCATATAGCCATAACCCTTTTGACTCAAGTAGATATTTTAAGACATATTTGCTCTGCTACTGCTGCCACAGCATCTTTTGTACTCTTTCTGTTCACAGCTATATAGACTTTAAGGCCCTTATCACCACTGTGAACACTTGTGAACCTCTGCTGCTTTTAGCTCTAATTGACATAACTACAGGGAGCTTTATTTACTGTAATAGCAAATGCTACCTAGATCCTTCTCTAACCACATATAGGTGGACCAACAATATTTTTATCAGACTGATGTATAGGCCATCCAGAGAAATGAGTACACCTTTCATCCACTAGATGGCAAACAGGCTGCATGTGATTATTGGACACATTTTTTTTTCACGCTCCGGTACTGTTTTATCAGGGGAGCATCTGCAAGGCTGGCTGTTGCAAGGCTGCAAGCATGAGCTGAACTTCACCTATAATTGAGTACATCATTTATTTTTTGCTCTTTCTTTTCTCTTTAGAGCAAAATATTGTACTTTCTCTGATGCTATATTTATCTGATAACTATCATAGCCTGTCTCACAGTAGGTCAGGAAATATATTATATTAAAAAACAACAAACCTCCCATGTTTAAGATTTCTATGAGTTTTTAGAAGTTTTTAAGAAATAGTGATTTTGTCTCTAAATTCTTGTGATGGTTTCGTTGAAATACCTGCTGGATGTTCAAAGATTAAAAAATATATTATTTTACAAAAAGCCTATAAATGACTATGTTTGCATTGGAGATAGTGTTAATCACTTCACCTACCCAATATCATCAGTACTAACATAGTATTACAGTAATACATCAATTACAGTAGCAATTGTTCTGGAAAAGCAAGTGTTCTTCTGATAATCGATTAAGGTACCAATCATGAAAAACAGTTTTCACAGGACTCTCTGAACTCGAACTTCTTTGATAGAAATTAAGAGGGTAGGTAGCAGCCAGGTGCTGCTAAGTACTTAAGTGCTTAAATGCATTTGATTAACTGATTATTAGCCAGTCTGACCATGTCTATAAAAGCAGAAGTATCAGCAGCTTGCTAATCAGGTTTGTGTTAACACAATACCACAATCTTGCCAGGAGTGGATGTCCCAGCAAATTCACCCCAAGGTCAGACGGTGCGTAGAGGAATTGCAAAAAACACAACAGGTGCATTTCAGTCTCTACAGAGCACAGATAGCATGTTCAATGTTAGAGTTCATGACAGCGCAATTAGAAAAAGTCTGACTTATATGGTTTGTTTGAAAACACCTCATACCAACTATCAAGCACGACTGTGGAGGGGTGATGATTTGGCCTTGTTTTGTAGCCACAGGACCTGGACACCTTGCAGTCATTGAGTCAATTAGGAACTCTATAAAGTGTTCTAGAGTCAAATGTGAGGCCATCTGTCCAAGAGCCAAAGCTTGGCCCAAATCGGTTCATGCAACAGGTAAATGGATGATGGGTAATGATTTGGCCTTTTTGGATCCACAGGACCCAGGCAACTTGCAGTCAACTATGAGCTCCTGTGTATACCAAAATATTCTAGAGTCAAATGTGAGGCCATCAAGGGTAAATTTGGCTCATATAACATGACGGTGATCCCAAACACAGCAGATCTACAAAAGAATGGCTGAAAAAGAAAAGAATCAGGGTGTTGAAATGGTCAAATCTAAGCCCAGACCTGATCAAAATGTTGTGGTGGGACCTTACGAGAGCTGAGGGTAAAGATACATAGAGAGCACTTTATTCATCCCAAGCTGGGAGATTCTTATATTACACCAGCAAGTAGACAAAACAACAACAACAACCTCAATGAGCTGAAGCCACTGTGTAAAGAAGAGTGGGTCAAAATTCCTCCATGACATGAGACAATTACTTTAAGTCGTTGCTGATAAAAGTGGTTCTACAATTATACTGAATCATAGTTTACATTTAATTTTTCTCAGGACTACCTAGAGTCCTGTGAAAACTTTCTTTTTCATGTGACTGTATGCTGCAGATATTACTTCTGTATTTTAAGAGGGCTTTTATATAAGAGACTTACTTGTTATAGAATACTTGTACAATATTTTATTGATACGTCTACTTAAGTAAACAAGTTGTGTAGTGTTTTCATTTAAGGGAGCGAAAGTAATATATTTACCTCTGTTTTTTCCTAATAAAGCAGGAGCAGTCATGTTCCTTTGTGATATCTAAAAGCTTTCAGATTAAAATCATGAACATAGCTCAAGCCCAGAAAGAAAAGCAGCCCTGAGCACAAAACTGAAGCACAATTGAAGCTCTGATGACTTCAGTTTGCATCCAGGAAGCCAGCAACTTGATTCAAAGAACACCTCATTCGGAAAAAGCTATAGTGCTTCTTGAGGATGTGAAGTTGATACATCTGTTAAGTCCAAAAGGGGGCGCTGCATATTCTCATCAGAGGGTTTCTTCAATTGCAAATGGGTCTCCAATCCTCAAAAGTCTGCACTTTGCAACATGTGGGGCTAATCTTGATGTACAGTCGCATAGTCATTTTCGTTCTAATTGGCTTTGTCTTTGTTTTTCCCAGGAGCTAAAAACAACCACTCACACATAACGGCATTTGCACAATGTCTAATTACAGTGCACCTGTAATCTCTCTGAGACAGGTTAAAGATTTAACTTTCCTCTAGGTCTCCATGGACACTGCTTGTTGCCTAGTGACACAGTCACTGTGGATGAGGGAGCTTTGTCCATTATTGTCATTATTTAGAGGCAACTGCAAAATAACTTTTATTAGTGTAATTACAATAAGCCCTTAATGGTGGCAAGTGACTAAAAATCTCATCGTGTGCTTATTCATCTTTGTCCATTTTCATCAAAGCTTAACAACATATTCTTTGTTTTTGTACTGTTGTCAGTACAGCTGGCATAGGCTCCAGCACCCCTGTGACCCAGAGATGGATAAGAAGAAGCACATAGATGGATGGATGAATGGATGGATGGGTAGGTGGGTGGATGTCAATAAACAGAAAAGAGATTTTATGGACACCACATGTATATCTGCATAACGATAAACATCTTCCTACAGTGTTTTTTTTAATATATATGCAATTCTGTTTTCTGCTAACATAAGGATTACATTGCTTGCATTTTGTGTATGCTGTCTGTGCTTCCTGTATTATGTGTGATGGCTAAATGAATAAATATTAATAAAAAGTTTTTTGGGTGTATTTTTACCATGCCAACTTTCCATTCTTTAGTTCATCATCTTAGTTGAGGGTGTTATTATCTGCTAATCAGCACAGAACAGTTCTGGTTGATGTCATCACTTTTGCAGGCATGTCTTGAAATTATTTTTTTTGGGGTATTTTTAGCATTTATTTGACAGGACAGTGCAGAGTAAACGGGATGGTAGGGCAAGGGAGAGTGGGAGATAATGACATGCAATGGAAGGTCAGGGGCAGACTCAAGCCCAGGCCCCTGTAGCAAGGACTCCACCATTCAGTATGCAGGTCACCAGCTCAACCAGGTGAGGTACAGCAACACCCGGAGTTGTGTTCATTTTGAACTAAAAATGAATTAAAAATTTCGATGGTACTAAATATTGCTTTATCCCAACGGGGACATGGATGTCTCATCATATGTCTAAAAAAGCTATCCAAAAAACACAACTGCACACAGAGGCTGTATACAAAAAGGAAATGAGCAGGGTCTATTTCATAAGAAAGCTGAGATGCTTCTGTGTGTGCAGCAAAATGTTGGACATTTTCTATCACTTTGTTGTGGTGAGTGCAGGAGCAGCTGGTTGCACCAACAGACCGAATAAACTGATCAGGAAGCCTGGCTCTGTGATTGGCTGCAAATTGGACAGTTCTGAAGCTGTGGTAGAGAGGTGGTCACTGGACAAGCTGTTATCAGTCATGGATAATCCTGATCTCTCTGCACTGCTTCCTGTACAGGCAGCAGAGCACCTTCTCTAACAGACTGATTCAGCTCCAGTATCACAAGGAAGGTTACAGAAAATCTTTCATACTTCATGCAATAACTCTCTACAATGCAACACATCGGTCTAGCAGATAATCATCCCTTCTCTCATTTTAAAATTTTATTGGTATTTTAAATTCTTTTCTGCTTTTTTTGACTTTGAAATATTTCACTTCTATTCTTCTTCTTCTTTTTCTTCTTCTTATTATTAGTAGTAGGCAAAAAATAAGTTTCTTATCTTTTAGCTGTATATCCATAGAGGACAATAGCTACTAAAATGCCAGGATGTACTGCTTTTTTTGTGCCAATCCATTCAACAGTAGCCAACATATTTCAATGAAAGCCAAAAACTGTGCTAGTCACAGTGACCAAAATCAGTGCTAACATTTCAAGGACTTTGTCTGCATGTTATAGTATTACGCACCTTAAACTGCCTCTCTCTGACAGGCTGGATATTGACCTTTCTCCATATTTCCATGCCCTTTTCCTTTTGGTCCAGATAGTAACCACGCACAGGGTCTCCCCCATCAGAGGAGGGAGCCCTCCAGCTCAAAACCATTTCTGATCCAGTGCACAGCAGCAGGGCAATGGCAGAGGGAGCAGAAGGAACATCTGGACAAGCAGACGGAATTGGAAAAAAAAAATCACAGGTTATAAATGAGAAAGTCTCAGTAGGGCCTCGTTCTTGCTAAATAGACCAAGAAATGCCAATAACTCTCTGGCCGGCTACAGTTTCTGTCTAGATTTTCAAATTCATGACTCTAGGCCTACATTAGGCTTTCTCCAATGAGAATGAGAGAAATATTCACCTCATATTCTATTTGACAAAAATATATTCTTCACAAAGAATTGGATTCAAGCCATTATCCCACAGGTAATGGCAGAGTAGCAGAATAGATGTGAGATTATTCCGACAGGGACTGTCAAGCGAAATGAGTCATAAATCTACTGTACTGCAGGCTGCAGAGAGCATATTATCTGAGACTGCAACACAGGAAGCAAGACGGGTCAGTGGCTTTTCATGTATAGTCACTCAATGCCTGATTAGTCATTTGGTAGACCTTACTTGACAAAACATATAGAGGCTGTTGTGTGGCAGGAGCAGAAATTCAGTTGGAATTGATATTATTCCATAAATATTATTGCTATAATATTATAACATGTTATTTCACTATTATTCCTCCCCTTCTATGTAAAACATTTTCTGAAATTGCTATTGAGTTACATAAAATGTTGCACATATGCAGAGGATGCACAATGACAAATGTTTTTCGTAAGGCAAATGCTGGAAGTCTTTCATTATGCTGCATCACAATACACATGGATTCACAAAGAGGGCTCATGAGGCTGTGGAAAAACTGCAAATATGAAAATCAAGAACCTCTGAAGATTGAGTCAAAGCTGAAAAGCAATTAGCAAAAAACTCACATGTCAAGAAAAACTGTGTTGTTTTATCAGTATACAATAAAGCATTTAAGTGCTCTAAATTAGACGGTCAGTTCATAAAAGAATGACAAAATATTTATAGTCTCTGGAGTTCCAAAAGAAGTTAAGATTTTGCTTCCTTTCATGGCTGTTGGCTGAGAGGTGCACTTACAAATAGCTGATCTGACCATGATGGGGTGAGACTCATCTGAGTAGCTGCTGTTTCCTGCTCGGCTCACAGACTTCACTCTAAACACGTACTCCCTCTGAGTCTTAAGGCCATGGACTGTAAACCTGAGGAGAGATACACTTGGATAATCCGGATGATTTAAGTTTTTACCTTTAGATCAAAATAATTACCTGGAAATGTCATATGCAAATAGATTTTTATTAGCACCCACTATGGCTTATTTTTATTCATACCAACATTTTTCACATGTACCTGGTTTTGGTAATGGGCTTGTTGTTAACAGTCTTCCAGTCATTTTTGCCAGCTTCACTGTAGTACAGATAATATCCCAGGATGTCATTTTTATCTTTGGGCTCTTGCCACTGCAGCAGCACAGAGGTGTCTGTGTCTCTAATTGCCATGACAGAGTGAGGTGCAGCCGGCACAGCTGATGGGATTCAGATTTAAAGAAAAAAAGGTCAGCAAAAACCATGAAACTTGAAAACTGACCACAAGGTAGAGCTCATTAAGTAGCTTTAGATGAAAGATTAATGAAACGTGGCCATGTTTCTAACAATAAACCACTCAGGAGTTGGACCAGAGTGGATTTTTCAGATTGCAACTTTATTGTTCTCTATACTCAAACCAGAACGTCAATGACATAGCAGCTCATCCAGCTCAAGAGCCATCACAATTTGTAGGTTATTGTAATATGTGAAGTACAGAAAGAAAGTGATCAGTTCTCTTGTCACTGACAGGCTGCAGGCTGTATTACACAAACTGAAGATAACTGAAGTCCACTGAGAAGTCAAGGAGGCTCGCAAACAGTCATATCCTTCTCAGATTAATCTCGTTCACCATCAAATGAAAGTGTTTGCGCTCAGGAGTATTTTGACTACATGGTCAGTAGTAACCATGATCATAAGCAGCATGAAAACACAGTTGAAACCAGAAGTTTACATGCAATTATACAGTTTAAAGGCAGTGCTACCAAATACTAAGGAAATGTATGTAAAATTCTGACTAAAACAGGAAAAGTTTTGTCTGATTTAAAAAAGACAGTGAGAAAAAAAAGGTTATATGTCTTTAAGACAGTGTATGTGAAGGCATCAACTGATGTTACCAAAACATCCATAGGAAGGCCCCAGCCATGCCATGTGGGAGTCAGTAGTCATGATCATGGAAGGAGTCTTCCTATTTATTAAGAACATGAGCATCACCAGTTAACGATACAGACAACTATGACCATCTTCTTCTTCTTCTTCTGCCTGGCAGCTCCATCCTCAACATCCTTTGTCCAATATATCCACTAGCCCTCCTCTGAACATGTCCAAACCATCTCAGCCTTGCCTCTCTGACTTTGTCTCCAAACTTCTCAACATGAGCTGTCCCTCTGATATATTCATTTCTAATCCTGTCCATCCTGGTCGCTCCCAGGGAAAATCTCAACGTGCCACCGTCTCCAAACCATACATCATAGCAGGTCTCACTACAGTCTTGTAAACCTTCCCTTTCACTCTTGCTGCTATCCTTCTGTCACAAAGCACCCCTGACATTCGTTTCCACCCACTCCACCCTGCCTCACTTTCATTCACACACATGTACTCTGCCTTGTTTCTACTGACTTTCATTCCTCTTCTCTCCACTGCACACCTCCACCTCTCAAGGC
>VUQH01083117.1:0-16836 GCA_015106775.1 Etroplus canarensis
AGACCATCACCCTTGAAGTGGAGCCCAGCGACACCATTGAGAATGTCAAGGCCAAGATCCAGGACAAGGAGGGCATTCCCCCTGATCAGCAGAGGCTGATCTTTGCCGGAAAGCAGCTGGAGGATGGCCGCACCCTCTCTGACTACAACATCCAGAAGGAGTCCACCCTCCACCTTGTCCTGCGTCTGAGAGGAGGCATGCAGATCTTTGTGAAGACCCTCACTGGCAAGACCATCACCCTCGAGGTTGAGCCCAGTGACACCATTGAGAATGTGAAGGCCAAGATCCAGGACAAGGAGGGCATTCCTCCTGACCAGCAGAGGCTGATCTTTGCTGGAAAGCAGCTGGAGGATGGCCGCACCCTCTCTGACTACAACATCCAGAAGGAATCCACCCTCCACCTTGTCCTGCGTCTGAGAGGCGGGCAGTAAATCATTCCATGTTGTTTAATTGGCGTCAGAGCCAATAGAATTAAAGATGAGATTAAGTTGGTGTGTGCTCCTTTGATTTGTACTTTTCCTCAATTTATCTAAAATCTAATATACAGCCTTATTAAAATGCAGTTACATGATATTAATGCTGTCTTGTAATGCTGTATTATATTGGTTTGGATTCTATTAAAGGGAATGATGGTTCTGAATTGAATAAAGTAACTTTTCACATGCTCTCCAAATTGGCTTCTTCATTTGGTAAAGACATGACTCCACACTATAGGAAATGCTGCCTTTTTAAAGGAAAAGACAGCTTTTCAATGTGTCTGTCGTGATGAGGTTTGACATTAAAGATCAGATCACATTCTGGCAAGGAGAACTTGATGTTTAAATGTTGTCTTGGATAACCTGTGTTTGGTTTGACTTTAAGCGAAATAGTGCTAAACATCCAGGGTTTGCTAGTAAAATCTGGCTCTGTAAATGTTATTGCTAAATTAGGTTAATTGAAAAGAAAACCAAAAGGTGAGTGTATGATTTGTGTGGTTGGTATGTCCTGTAAATGTTTGCCCCATTCAGAAATCATGATAGTAGTTAGACGTGTGGCATATAAATGATCAGTATTCATTTAAATGGTACATTGTGTGTAACTGAATTTATTTTGAGTTGTTCCTAGCAGTATTTTTCCATTGGAAGAGTTTATATACAGCCCACATAGGGAAGTTGGGACACTATATTGAATCTAAATGCATAAGGCAATAATTGGCAAACTAGAGACTGAAATTTTGAAAGAATTTTTACTCTTAAAATGTATGACTATTTTAATGCTTGACTGCAGTTTACAAGAATGTTGGGGTAGGGGTTATAAAAGACTAGCCATAAAAAGGAACATCCCACAGATGCTCAGCCTGTCTAAAATAAAGACTGGAATGGGTTCAGCACCTCACTGGGAGCGAATCTATGTACAGAGTTTAACAATGTAACTATTTCTCGATTAGAAAACTTAAATATGGGGATTTCATCATCTATAGTTCACAATATCATGAGAATCTGGAGAAATGTCTGCAAACAGGTTGAAAACGAATGACTGATCTTAAGGCATTCAAGATAGCACTGTATTAAAAACAGTCGTGGAAATCTGCGGTTCTGAAGAGCAGTTTCAGTAAACATAATTCGTGATTGTATCTACTAATACAGGTTAAAACTCTGCCCTGCAAAGAAAAAAGTAGGAAGCTATCTCTTGAGCCCGAGGTCATTTAGAATGGACTGAGGTGAATTGGAAAACTGTCCTATAGTCTGACCAGAATAAATTTTAATTATTTTTCTGGAAATCATGGATGCTACGTCCTTGGAGCGAAAGAAGAGAACACTCTGGCTTTTTGTCGCAGTATAAAATCTAGCATTCACAGTTATTAATTGGGGCATTAGTGCACATGGTATGGGCAAATTGCACATCTGTGAAGGCACCATTAATTCTGTAAACTAACAGTTTTGAAGCACCATATGCAACCATTCAGATAACTTTCAGAAAAAGCCTTGCTGATTTCAGCTAGACAAGGCCAAACCCCAGTGTTGGCTGACACTGGCAGGGTAATATGGAGTTGGTATGACCCTTTGCAGCTATAACACTCTTCCACTCTTCTAGGAAGGCTTTGTAAAAAAAAAAAAATATATTAAGAGTGTGGGAAGTTTTGCACATTCATCCAAAAGCGCATCTGTGAGGTCAGACAGTGATGGTGGATGAGAGGGCCTGGCTCACCCTCTCCATTCTAGTTTATCCTGAAGGTGTTTATGGGGATGAGGTCAGGGCTATGTGTGGGTCAGTCAAGTTCTTTCTCACCAAACTAACTCAACCATGCATTTTAGGACCTTTCTTTGTCCACTGCAGCACAGTCATGCTGGAACAGAATAGGGCCTTCTCTAAAATGTTCCCACAAAGATGGAGGCATAGAATTTTCCAAAATGTCATTGTAATTTGAAGCATTAAGATTTCATTGGAACTAAGGGGCCCGGGCCAGCCCCAGAAAACCAATCCAATTTCCTCCGATAAACCTTACATTTGGCACCATGCAGTCAGGCAGGTAAGGTTCTCTTAACATTCACCAAACCCAGATTCATCCTCCAGATTGCCAGATAGAGAAGTTTGATTCATCTTTCCCCAGAGCACATTTCCACTGCTCCAGAGTCCAGTGGTGGTGTGCTTTACACCACTTCATCCACTGCTTGGCATCATGCTTGGTGATGCAAGGCTTGAATGCAACTGCTTGGCCATAGAAACTCAAGAAGCTGCCAGTACACATAATACATAATACCAGAGGAGGTCTGGTGACTTTTAGGCATTATGCGCCTCAGCAGTCTGACCTTGCTCTGTAACCTTATATGGTCTACCACTTTGTGGCAGAGTTGCTGTGGTTACTAAACACTTCCACAGTTGATTGTAAAAATATCAAGGATGGAAGAAATTTCACCAACTGACTCGTTGCAACTGTGGCATCCTGGTACAGTACCACACTTAAATTCAGTGAGCACTTTAGAATGACCCATTCTTTCACAAATGTTTGCTAATTCAGACTGCATGGCTAGGTTCTTGCTTTTATAGACCTATGGCAATGGGACAGAATGAAACACCTGAAGTCACAATTAAAAGGTTTGACCCAATACTTTTGCCCACAAAGCGTATCAAGAAAAAATAAAACAACTTGTTTTTCCTTAGTTTCCTCAACACCTAGAGTGTATTTAAAAAGAAAAGGCAAAGCAGTGTTAACATCACTCCATTCCAAATTGAAAAGAGCTTCAAAGACTCAAGATTCAAGATTCAGGATTTTTATTGTCATATGCAACAAGGGAAGCCAAGTTTCTCAGTGCAATTAAATTCTTCCTTTGCCGTCCACCCTGGTGCCGATGTATATAAATAAAAAATAGGATAAAAACAGCAATGCAATAATTTAAAAATGTAAATATAATAAAACAGAGAAATGTAGTACGTTTCAAATACAAAATAGAATAAAATAGGTAAAACCGTTAAGACATGGGTACATACTGACATGAGATGAGATTCAAAATTAGTATGTATTCAAAATATAAATTAAGCAATAATATTTCTCAGTTTAATTTTGTATGTTGTATTTGCTCTATTTTCAATTAAATACAGGATTTAGATGTATTAATTTATTCACTTAGGGAAAAGGTTTTTAGCTGGTAATGCATTGCTACATAAATTGAAGTACAGTGCAAAAGTCTCAAGCTACCCCCATTTCTTTCTATGTCACCAGGAAAATAATAAATAGGTGCAATTATTTTTTGAAAAATAAATGAAAGCTCAGAACATAAGGCAGAAACAGACTTTGTACAGTTCTATGGAGTTTTAATGTCAATATTTGGCATGACCACCTTTATTCTTCAACACAGCCTTAGCTCTCTTAGGTAAGCTTTCTTGTCATTTCTTTAAGTTGTCTTCAAGAATAGTTCTCCAAGCTTCTTGAAGGACATTCCAAAGCTCTTCTTTGTTGATGTTGGCTGCCTTCTGGTTCTGTTCTCTGTCAAGACGATCCCGCACTGCTTTAATAATGCTCAGGTCCATTCATCACACCATAAGACCAGTTACCACTGATCTTCAGTCCAGTTCTTGTCTAATTTAGGATACTTGAGCACTTTCTACCTCTTTTCCTTCCTTAACCCATAAGAACCCAGACTCATTTTTCTTTAGGGACTTCATAAGTTAAGGTCAAGCATGAAGCTTGATAAGGAAGATTGTAGAACATATAAAGTGTTTGTTACATGCATGTCACCATGGATTCTTATGGGTTAACAATGGCTTCTTGACAGTCACCCATCTCATGAGACCATTCTGATGAGGCTGGGCCAGATGCATCTCTCAGGTCTTGTGTTAGGTCTTTGCTGGATTTTTTACCCCTATTTCTAAACAAATACAGTTAAACTAATTCATCTGCTGTAGATAGTTTGTAGGCCTGCCACTTCTTCTTTTTGTCTTCCAGTTCCAAAGAAAAACTTTTAAAGACCTTCAGAAAGCCTGGAGAACTATTGCTCAAGAACACTT
Organism: Etroplus canarensis; assembly: GCA_015106775.1. Classification (NCBI taxonomy): domain Eukaryota; kingdom Metazoa; phylum Chordata; class Actinopteri; order Cichliformes; family Cichlidae; genus Etroplus; species Etroplus canarensis. The sequence continues at coordinate 4,486 of VUQH01083117.1, forward strand.
AGTAAGAAGAAATCCAAGAAATTCTGGCTCCTTGGAAGAAAAATACAAGGTGGCTCAAAAAGGGTGGCTCAAGACTTTCGCACAGCTCTGTATGTAAAAATATAAAGGAAGAAACAGAATATAGTGATGTCATTTGATCCATCATATGAGCCATCATCATGCATAGCAGTTTGCAGTCATTATAACAAGATCTGCCCAGAGGAAAGTACAAAATGGTTCTATTTCACTTAGAAAACACAAACTCGTTTATTTTCTTTGAAGAACAGATCATTACTTCAATGAAATCCTTCACTGAAGTAATGATCTGTCCTTCAGGGGCTGCAACACTTGGCAAACTTGGCTTTTAGTGTCCCCCAAACACATTTTTTTTCCATTTCCCACTAAAAAAAATCATTTAACCTAACTGTAAGGTACTCCAAAAAAATGCAACAGTATCAGCCAAAGCGCAAGGAGCCGCTTTAAACTTAGTAGGCTGAGTAGAATGCGCGTCTGTACACACAGAAGTGATTTATCAGATGAGTCTGAAATCAAACCAAGCAGTAATATAAACTTTCTCTGCAATCTTCCGCGAGAATAAACAGAGCTGGTATTCTGCTGCCCCTGTGTCGCTGGGTGAACCGGCTGTATATATCAGCTGGGAGGCTGCGGGCTACTGTCTCACTCGGCTTCACCGTGCGGGGAGGAATGGCTGGCTGGGCGGGCTTCTTCATTTCTCTCCTCAACTACAAGACGGAGAAATATGTCATCGCCGAAAACAGAAAAATCGGAATATTGTTTCGGCTCTATCAGCTGGCAGTGCTGGGATACATAATTGGGTGAGGTGTATTGCATGCCCCCCTCCCCAGGCGTTCGGAGTATGGGGGAACAAAAAAGAGAGTGACTAATAAAGTTAAAAATAGTTGAGCTTGTGGAAAGGTTTTTACTTTGTTGACGGTGGTGTTTAAGTGGCAGCGCCGTGTGTGGGGCTCTGTTCTGTGAAGTGATCACATTTGTTGGTGAACTCCTTAAAGTCTCCAGTCTGGTTTGGCCTCACAGATTAAAGTTAGGACAGTTTTAGAGGCTGCATGGGGTGGTTTTAAAATCAAATCTGGCCTTAGCAGTGAACATGTTATTTTCATGCATGCTGCTATTGTCACCATGTCATTTCTGTAACTTTGTGGTATTTTTGGAGCATTTTATCCCTGCTGCTTGTGCAAAACATTTCTGAGATACTCTCTTTGGACAAAAGTATTGGGGCACTTGCACATCATACTTACAGGTGCTTTTATGACATTAAAAGCTAAATCCATAAGTATTAATATGGAGTTGGTCCCGCCTTTGCGGTTTCCTGGCAGTTTTTGCCCATTCATTCAGAAAAGCATTTTTGAGGTCAGACACTGATTTTGGTTGTGAGGACGTGGATGCACTCTCCATTCTAGTTTAGGTTAAAGTGTTTATGGGGATGAGGTCAGGGCTCTGTGTGGGCCAGTCAAGTTCTTCCACATCAAGCTCATCCAGTCATGGACCTTGCTTTGTGCACTGGGCCACAGCCATGCTGGAATAGAATAGGACCACGCTCAAACTGTTCCAACTGCTCCAAATTCACAAATTTGGAAGTATAGAATTGCTGAAAGTGTTATGGTAAGCTGAATGATTAAGGTTTCCCTTCACTGGAACTAAGGGGCCCAGGCCAGCCCCAGAAAAACAACTCCATAGCATTATTCCTGCTCCACCAAACTTTACAGTTGGCACAGTGCAGTCAGGCAGGTGGTGCTTTTGTGGCATTTGCCAAACTAAGACTCGTCCACCAGACTGCCAGACAGAGAAATGTGATTCTTCACTTCACAAAACCTGTTTTTACTGCTCTAAAGTCCAGTGGTGGCTTTTTTTACACCACTCCATCAGGCGCTTGACATTGTGTTTGGTGATGTAAGGCTGTTTGCCATGGAAAGCCATGCCATGAAGCTTTTGTGCTGATGTTAATGCCAGAGGAGGTTTGGAACTCTGCAGTTATTGAGCCCGCAGAGCCCTGTTGACTTTCAGGCCCTATGTGCCTCAGCACATAGCAACCCTGCTCTGTAACTTTAGGTGGTCTGTCATGTCATGGTCGAATTGCTGTGATTCCTAAATATTTGCATTTTGCATTAATGCCACCATCTGACTTGTTGTAAAAGTGGGATTCAATACCACTCTTGAATTCATTGAGCTCTTCAGAATGACCCATTCTTTCCCTCATGTTTGTAAAGGCAGACTGCATGGCTAGGTGCTTGATTTTATACATCTGAATCAATGGGACTGACGGAAACACCTGAATTCAAGGGATCAAAGTGTGGCCCAGGTCTTTTTTCCATGTAGTGTAGTTTAACAACAACAATAATAATAATAATAATTGCAGTTAAAAAAACTGCAATGTAGTCTAGGACATGTTTGACCTTATGATCCAAAAACAAGTTGCCAAACAAACTCTTCCACTGGGCATCCATCATTACAAGATGTCCAAAAAACAGAATAAATGCTCTGAAACTATTTCACTTAAAGCCTTTAAAACAGAAAGTATGAGCTTTCGCTGAATGTCCCAGGTGGGTGTTTATGGTGAAGAAGGGGTACCAGGAGAAAGAAGAGGCCATCCAGAGCTCAGTCATCACCAAACTCAAAGGTGTCACTCTGACCAACACCTCTGAGACAGGGCCTTACCTGTGGAGTGCTGAGGACTATGTCATACCCCCACATGTGAGTCTATCTCTTAGTTTGCCGAATATCAATACTGATGTCAGAGCACTTGTTAATTATGCTCCTGCCTAGAGAAATTATGAGTGTTTGTGTTGCCTTTTATCATTAGTCTCAATAGCTGTCTCAACGGATTCAACAATATTGAACTTCTTGGGGGCAGTAATTTGTTTAACCTTTTGCTTGTTCATCTCACTGCCAGGACTTAATTTTATTTTGCAGGGTGAGCAGGTGTTCTTTGTAGTAACAAATTACATAGAGACCCCCAACCAGAGACTGGGCTTCTGTGCTGAGGTGGGTATACAAGGAACAAAGAATCTCATTAGCATTTTTTGAAAGCATTGTTTCTATCCAAAAATGTTTGATTGTACTGCTCACAGAGTATAAAGGTGCCAAATGGAAGATGTCAAAGTGATGAAGACTGCATGGAGGGGGAGGCTGTGACGTCAGGTCATGGTGAGGGCCATTCATTGCAAAGCAGTCGTGTAAAAATCAGAATTGCTTTTGGGATTTATCCGCAATAGCGTGCTTATACATTTACAGCAGTGTCCAACAGGACATTTACTCCACCAGGCCCCTGGGCCAGTTGATCAGGTTTTTACTGGTCCTTTGCATAGTAAAAAAACTCATTTGATTACTTCATATACAGCTGGCGTAAGCCATAATGTACCTTTGGCTGCTCCCTTGTATTCTCCCCAAGTGGTCACCAATATTAGCATAAATTATCACTACGTGTATTTTAAACTAAAGATCTTAATCTCCAAAATTACCAATGCAGATTAATCTGCTGTGGTGACCATTTGGTGGAGAATACAAGGGAGCAGCCAAAGGAAAAAAAAATCTTAATCTGCAAAATAATTGGTAACTAAAAGTTCAAAATAAATATAGACAGACAGCCCTGCTGCAGCTATTACTGCTAGAAAGAAAGAGGTGGGTGGCTGTAAATTGTTGATGGATGGGAGCAGCTAGAAGATCGCTTCCTTTCACATTTAAACTATCTGAACAAGAAACCTGATGAAGGACCCTTAATGATATTTTAATGTAAAAATACTGAATGTAAGAAAAAGATATTTATTAGTGAGGGTTCATTTCAACCAGTTTGCATCACAGGTGACATCAGTAGAAGGAAACACAGTCACGGACTTGAATGGGCCAGCAGCTGGCCAATGAACTTCCCAAACATACTTTTTACTGGCCCTGTGCCATCAGGTCTTTAATTACACTAAGCCCTTTTAGGTGTGTGTTCTGTATTATGAAACAATATGATATTAAACTGTATTTTTCATATACTTTTCATGGCTTGAACTCAGTGCTACCACTTTAACAGTAGCCTTTAGTATTATATATTTTTCATTACATGTTCCAGTATCTTTAATTTTAGAAGTTCTTGTTAAGCTCGACCATGCAGCCAAAAACCTCTTTGCTCTCTCTCTTTGTTAGGAATCAAGACTGGCTTGTGTTTAAACAGCACTGGCACCTGTGAGATTCATGCCTGGTGTCCTGTCGAACACAGCAAGAGACCCACGTGAGCATTCACCCTCCATTGCAGAACTTTGGAAATTTGCCATTTTGTGCTGCTGCTGCTACTATACTGACACTCACTCCAATCCCTCACACAGACCAAGATATTTCACAGCTTCTATTTATTACTAACACAGCCCGTTGCCTCCCTGTTCTTTTTCATACGGCTGCCTGTCTCTTTCATTTGCAGAGAGCCCTTACTGAGTGCAGCAGAAAACTTCACCATCTACATTAAGAATTTTATCAGGTTCCCCAAGTTTGGATTCTCCAAGTAAGTAGCTGTTAGTGGCTGCTGATTGCGGATGTGCCTATAGTTTCCAGCCATGGTGGCATAGAGTGACCGGGGGATAAACGTGTTCCAGTAGCTGCTTTAAATAGTTTTAGGGTGCAGAGAGTCTTCTATTTATACTGGCCTTTGCATTGCACTCAGTGAGACAGTGAAACAGTCATCTGAGATGTCCTTGACAGCAAGTTTTACCCTGGACAGGTGTCTTATCAGAGGGGCTAGCCCAGGGAGCTGCCCTCTCTGCTCTTCCCTGTTCAAGTCCTGCAAGAGAGTGCAGAGATGCTTCAGCCACAGCTAGTTCATCTGTCAGGATCTTATTCTAATTAAGCATACATCTCTCTTATGTTCCACCACTAATCTTGACATGTCTGTGATTAATGAAGATTGACAGGTAATACAAATATGTTCCCTCTTAATGGGGTTACTTGAAATGGCTGGCTATACTACACATCTTGCAGTGTGACGTATCCAGTTACATGTTTTTGCCTGGAGCCAGAGTGTGTAATGGTGTGGTTTGACTGACGTACACCTGCTGTATATGCTGCTTTTGTAGTGTGCACGAAGGAAAGCTTAGTCAAAGTTTGTGTCCAGACACTCAAACTCTAAAGTGAGTGCACAGTGTTATTATGATAGCTATGTGTGTGTGAGAGTGTCAACGTGAAGACAGTACTGTATAAAAGATGTTTTACTTTAATGCAGTACTGTGGAAAAGCCTTGAGTAACCTCTCGTTTCCTTATGTTGCTAGGAAATTTGTAAATAGGTGCAAAGATTTATTGAAACATGCAAACAGAAATGGAAATACAACACATAAGGCAAAAACAGTTTGTATAATTCTAACAAGCTTGAAAGACAGAATGACAAAAGCACTAAAGAACACCGCAGGAAATCATTCCTACCTTGGCCAGTTTTTTTTTTCACCACATCTTGTACATATCGTATATAGTGTTTAACTTTGGAGTTATTTATATTACACATTGCAGTTTATACATACATATTTATACATTTAATCATCACTTTCTACCTTTTTATATATATATGTTTGAGCAGAGAAGCCCAGACTCTCCTCTCCCCAGCCACCTCCTCTAGCTCTTCAGAGGGGACACCAAGGTGTTCCCAGGGCCAACTGGGGGACATAGTCCCTCCAGTATGTCCTGGGTCTTCCCTGGGGTCTCCTCCCAGAGGGACATGCCCGAAACACCTCAAGTGAAAGGCATCCAGGAAGCATCCTGATCAGATGCTCAGACCACGTCAACTGGTCTCCTTTTGATGTGGAGGAGCAGCGGCTCTACTCTGAGCCTCTTCTGGATAACTGAGTTCCTCACCCTGTCTCTTAGGGTGAGCCCAGCAACCCTACGGAGAAAGCTCATTTGAGCCACTTGTATTCATGATCTCATTCTTTCGATCATTACCCAAAGTTAATGAACGTAGTTGAGGGTAGGAACGTAGATAAACCGGTAAATCGACAGCTTTGCCTTAGAGCTCAGCTCCTTCTTCACCATGACAGACCAGTACAACATCGCATCACTGCAAACGCTGCCCCGATCTGTCTGTCAATCTCCTGCTCCATCCTCCCCTCACTCGTGAATAAGACCCTGAGATACTTGAACTCATCCTCTTGGGGCAAGACCTCGTCCCCAACATGGAGAGGACAATCCACCCTTTTCCAGCAGAGTACCATGGACTCAGACTTGGAGGTACTGAGTTTCGTCTTGGCTGCTGCACATTCAGTAACAAACTGTCCCAGCAAGGCCTGTAGGTCATTGCTCGATGAAGCCATCAGAACAACATTATCTGCAAACAGCAGAGACAAGACCCTATGGCCACTGATCATGACACCCTCCGTTCCCTGGCTGTGCCTAGAAATCCTGTCCATAAAAATTATAAACAGGATCGTGACAAAGGGCAGCCTTAGCAGAGTTCAACTCTCACTGGGAACAAGTTTGACTGGTTGTTGGCAATATGAACCAAACTCTTGCAATGGTTGTATAGAGACCGGATTGCTCGTAGCAATGAGCCCGATACTCCATGCTCTCAAAACTCCCCTCACAAGACTCCACGAGGGACGCGGTCAAATGCCTTCTCCAAGTCCACAAAACACATGTAGACTGGTTGGGCAAACTCCCAGGCGCCCTCGAGGATCCTTGAGAGGGTAAAGAGCTGGTCCAATGTGCTGTGACCAGGATGAAAAACACATTGTTAGTCCTGAATCAGAGGTTTGACCAATGGCCAGACTCTCTTCTCCAGTGTCTTAGCATAGACCTTCCCAGGGAGGCTGAGCAGTGTGATCCCTGTGTAATTGGAACACATTCTCCGGTCCCCCTTTTTAAAGAGGGGAACCACCACCCCAGTTTGCCATGCCAAAGGCACTGTCCCCAACTTCCACGTGACATTGCAGAGATGTGTCAACAAGAACAGCCCTACAACATCCAGAGCCTTGAGGTACTCGGGGTGAATCTCATCCACACCTGGGGCCATGCCACAGAAGATTTTTTTAACAACTTCTGCAACCTCAGCTCCAGTGATGAGCGAGCCATGCCTCAGGCATCCTCAGGCTGTACTTCTGCTATGGAAGACATGTCAGTAGGATTGAAGAGATCCTCAAAGTATTCCTTCCACCGCCCAACAATAGCTTCAGTTGAAATCAGCAGCTCACCATCCACCATCCATCCAGAATCCACACACACAGTGTGAACAGGGAGCCGCTTCCCTCTCCTGAGTTGCCGGACGGTTCGCCAGAATCTCTTCGAAGTCTTGGTCCATTGTCTCATCGAACTCTTCCTACACCCAAGTTTTTGCCTCGGCAACCACCCGAGCTGCACTCTACTTGGCCTACTGGTACAACTCAGCTGCTTCAGGGGTCCCACAAGCTAACCAAGCTCGGTAGGACTCCTTCTTCAGCTTGATGGCCCCCCTCACCTCTGGTGTCCACCATTTTGTTTGGAAGTTGCCACCATGAGCAGCACCGACAACCTTACAGGCACAGCTCCGAGCAGCTGCTTCAGCAATGGAGGTGAAAAACATGGCCCATTCAGACTCCATGTCTCCAGTCTCCCTCTGAATGTGGTTGAAATTCCTCCGGAGGTAGAAGTTAAAGACCTCTTTGACAGAGTCCTCTGCCAGATGTTCCCAGCACACCCTCACTATATGTTTGGGGCTGCCAGGTCGGAATGGCGTCCTCCCCTGATCTCGGATCCAACTCACCACCAGGGAGTGGTCAGCTGACAGCTCTGCACCTTTCTTTACCCGAGTGTCCAAAACATATGTTCGGAGGTCTGATGACACGATAACAAAATCGATCGTTGACCTGCAACCTAAGGTGCCTTGGTGCCAAGTGCACATATGGATGCCCTTATGCTTGTACATGGTGTTTGTTATAGACAAGCTGTGATTAGCACAGAAGTCCAATAACTGTACACCACTCGGGTTCAGATTGGGCACTTCGTGCTTCCCAGTCACACCCCTCCATGTTTCACTGTCATTGCCCATGTGTGCATTGAAGTCCCCCAGTAGGACAATGGAGTCTCCAAGAGGAGCACTTTCCAACACACCATTCAGAGACTCCATAAAGGGTGGCGACTCTGAAACATCATTTGGCGCATAGGCACAAATGATCGTCAGGACCCATTTCCCAACCTGAAGGCGCAGGGAAACAATCCTTTCATCCACCGGGGAAAAACCCAACATACAGGAAGCCAGGCGGGGGGGACACAAGCATGCCCACCCCAGCCCGACTCTAACCCCTCCCCAGGAGTATGGTTCCAGAACCCAAGCAGTGCTTTGAGGTGAGCCCATCTATTTCTAGTTGGGACCACTCAACCTCATGCACCAGCTCAACCTCCTTCCCCACCAGGGAGGTGACATTCCATGTCCCAAGAGCCAGCCTAGCCAATCGGGGATTGGACTGCCAAGGTCTTCGTCTTAAACTGCTGCCCAAACCACATTGCACCGGACCCCCGTGATCCCTTCTGTGGATGGTGAACCCACTGGAGGGCGGATCCATGTCGCTACTTCGGGTTGAACCCGGCCGGGTTCCATGGGCTAAAACCCGGCCACCAGGCGCTTGCTGTTGAGCCCCTCCCCTAGGCCTGGCTCCAGGGCAGGGCCCCGGTAACCCCAAACCAGGCGAGGTACATAGAATCCTTGTTTTTCCTTCATTGAGATCCATGTGGACCGCTCTTAGTCTGGCTGTTCACCCATGATCTGTTTGCCTTGGGAGACCCTACCAGGGGCAAAACCCCTAGGATTAATAAAGGATTTTGATTTGATATGACCACCTTTATTCTTCAACATAACATGAATTCTCTTTGGTAGGCTTTCTTGTCATTTCTTTAAATAGTCCACAGGAATAGTTCTCCGGGCTTCTTGAAGGGCATTCCAAAGCTCTTCTTTGGATGTTGGCTGCCTTTTTGTTCTGTTCTCTGTCAAGATGATCTCATACTGCCTCAGTAATATTCAGGTCTGGCTCTGGGAAGGTTAATCCATGACTGATAGTGTTGCATTATGTGTTTTTCATCAGTTTTGACAATATTCCCAATACCACTGGCTGAAATGCAGTTCCAAACCATGACTGAGCCTATACCGTGTTTACAGATGGCTGTAGCCACTCACTCTTGTACCTCGCTCCTGACGTCCTCCATACATATTATGTCAGATCTTTGTTGGATTTTTTCCTTTTCTCTAGCCATTACCTTCAGACACTGTTCATCTGCTGTAAATAGTTTTTTAGGCCTGCCTCTTCTTCTTTTGTCCTCTACTTGTCCATTTTCGTCAAAATTTTTTTTAACCATTATGCCTTCCTTGGGCATTTTTGTGCATATTTCTCAATTTTTTTGGATTTGGTGATCTTTTTTTTCAAGAATTTTTATTTTTTGTAAAATTTTTGAAATCCAGTATGTTTTACTCTTACATGTCATTTATATTCTGTTGATACATTTATCACCCTCTAGACACCTTCGTGGCAAAAATGTACATGCACAAAAAACTGTTATTATATCATCATAAATTGATATTTTTTCTGTTTTTTCATAAATCACTTGAACAACTTCCAGCTTGCTCAAAACTACCAAACATTCAATTATTTTAATGATTTTAACCCTTTAAATGCCAGTTTAACTAATAGAATTGTAAATTTTTCATTACCAAAAAAAAACCAAAATTATTTATTTTCCATATAATGTATAATAGGGGGGTGGGACATTAGTGGTGATTAGTGTCTTGGATATGTCAAAGATTAGGAACAAAACTGATTTGGTTGCCTCAGCATTTTATATAGCGTTAGATGTGGACACCTTTTATGACAAAAAATGCCTCACTGACTTCGATTAAAACCATATTTTTTTAATCTCACTGCCATTACAGTATAAAACCATGCATTCTGTAATGTCAGCGTTTTATTTTCTTTTTTTAAACAGTATTCCACCAGGTTCAACCATTTTACCGTTGTAGGCCAGCGCATTAAATTCTTGGATTTTTGCCAGTTATAATATGGAGCTGTTCCACTACCAGGGGGCCCCAAGAGTTTGTGTGTGTGTGTTTTTTAAGTGATTGATGAACAAAGTAGAAAAAATATTGATATATGGTGATTTAATACAATTTTTTGTGTGTTTAAATTTTTACCACAAAGGTGTCCAGAGGGTAGTAAATTTGAGGAGGGCACAAGGGTTGAGGAAGGTCACATTCAAGGAATGGACTGAAAATAAATGAAAAAGCACCAAATGCCAAAAAAAAACCCCCAAAACAAAAAGGCTTCAAAAAACCTAGAAACCACTTTAAGAACTTATATGAAACTGGAAGCACATAATAAAGAAATGAGGGGTGGCTAAAGGATTTTACTGTATAAATTTGGGGAAAAAATGGAGAGTTTAATAAAACTGTGAAATTTAAAAATGTATTTTAAAAGAAGACATGTCTTAAATTCTGATAAATTGTGCACTGACTAAACATCTTTTGTGCAAAAGGTCAGATTTCTTGAGTTATATCTTTTCATCAAAGCAGACTGTATTCCAGTGGATTTGGATGACACATTTTGGGAAGCATTGCATCAATACTAAGTGAAAGTGTCACAAGTCAAATTGTTATTCTGGGCAAAGAGGAGCTTTCACTGGGTTATCATGAGTCTGAATGTTTCCACGGGGTAGTGCATAAAGCTTTAAAACACTGTGAAAACTGGATCAGCTGTGTCCAAAAAAAGATCAGAACAACCAGAAGTGACAGTGGAAGATCAATACATTCAGCTTTGTTTTCTGTGAGAAAGCAACTTTGTCACAGATACATAAAAAGACACAAAGACAACAAGACTTCAGATAGCAAAAGCCACATCAAAATAAAAATCTCTGTAAACCACTTTATAGGAGGGGAAACAAGACAAATGCTTAGGGTGAACTAAGATGAGCATTTCACTGTAGATGATAAACAGTCCTATTTACTGATGAGTTCCAGTTTGTAACAGAATGGTGGCTTTAAGCACACCAATAGGAAAAAACATAATAAAAATAAAATGGAAAATTATGACCAAAACATAGCATAAAAATCCATCCAGGTCCAGGCACTCATGATAGGTTTGGACAAGTAATAATATGACTTTATTCCTAGTGGGCTATATGTACTCACTGGCCGCTTCATTAGGTAAAACTGTTTACCTGCTCATTAACCCTAATCACATGGCAACTCAATGCAATTAGGCATGAATACATGGTTAAGACCTTCTGCTGAAGTTCAAACTGAGCATTAGAATAGGGAAGAAAGGTGATTTAAGTGATTTTGAATGTGGCATTGTTGTTGGTACCAGATAGGGTGGTATTGATCTACAGGGAATGGGATGAGTCTCGATATCTTCTACAACATTCAGATAGTCAGAATTTGGTGTAAGTAACATGAAAGCATTGATCCATCCTAGTTTGTATCAATAGTTCAGGCTGTTGGTGATAGTTTAATGGTGTGGGGAATATTTTTCTGGCACACTTTGAGGCATTTAGTACCAAGTGAGCATGGATTAAATGCCACTGCCTACCTCAGTATTGTTGCTGACCATGTCCATCTCTTTATGACCACAGTATACTCATCTTCTGATGACTCCAGCAGGATAATGCACTATGTTACAAAAGCCCAAATCATTATCAAACTGGTTTCTTGAACATGACAGTTAGTTTGCTGTACTCAAATGGCCTCCACAGTCACCACATCTCAATCCAGCAGAGCACCTATGGGGAGGTTCGAATCATAGATGTGCGGCTGACAAATATGCAGCAACTGTGTGATGCCATTGTGTCAGTATGGATCCAAATCTCTGAATGTTTCCAGCACCTTGTAGAATCTATGCCAAGAAGAATTAAGGCAGTTCTGAAGGCAAAAGGGGATTCAACCTGGTACTAGCAAGGCGTATTTAATGAAGTGGTTGGTGAATCTTCTTCTTCTTCTTTCGACTGCTCCCGTTAGGGGTCGCCACAGCAGATCTTCTGCCTCCATCTCACCCTATCCTTTACATCCTCTTCCCTCACACCAACCGTCTGCATGTCCTCCTTCACTACATCCATGAATCTTCTCTGTGGTCTTCCTCTTCTTCTCCTGCCTGGCAGCTCCATCTTCAACATCCTTTGTCCAGTATATCCACTATCCCTCCTCTGAACATGTCCAAACCATCTCAGCCTTGCCTTTCTGACTTTGTCTCCAAACTTCTCAACATGAGTTGTCCCTCTGATGTACTCATTTCTAATCCTGTCCATCCTGGTCACTCCCAGTGGAAATCTCAACATCTTCAACTTTGCCACCTCCAGCTCTGCTTCCTGTCTTTTTGTCAGTGCCACCATCTCCAAACCATACATCATAGCAGGTCTTATTA
>VUQH01083118.1:0-19811 GCA_015106775.1 Etroplus canarensis
TGATTTGGCAAAGTTTTTACACCGGATGCCCTTCCTGACACAACCCTCACCATTTACCCGGGCTTGGGACCTGCACTAGGAGTACACTGGCTCGTGGGCCCCTGTGGCTGGTTTAACTTTACATTTTTCTTTAGTTTTTAAAATTAACTTTTCTTTAGTTTTTTAAATAACTAAACTTTTCTTTAGTTTAAAAAAACTTTATACTTTTCTTTAACAAATTTCTTTAGTTAGTAATGATGGTGGAAATGGAGCATTTGAAACATCTCCCCACAGCCACATCTGGTGGCCAGATACATGTATTGTTAATTTTTGCACACATTTTTTTGTCTCTGTGTTGGTTTGTAGTTTTGTTTGTCATTCATTCATTCATTATCTTCCGCTTATCCAATTCAGGGTCGCGGGGGCTGCTGGAGCCCATCCCAGCTGTCACTGGGCGTAGGGCAGGGTACACCCTGGACAGGTCGCCAGTCTGTCGCAGAGCCAACATAGAGAGACAAACAACCATTCATGTGCACATTCACACCTATGGTCAATTTAGAATTACCAATTAACCTAACCCCCTTTGCATGTCTTTGGACTGTGGGAGGAAGCCGGACACCCGGAGAGAACCCACGCAAGCACGAGGAGAACATGCAAACTCCACACAGAAAGGCCTAAGGTAGCCGGCTGTATGGATTTGAACCTAGACCCTCTTGCTGTGAGGCAACAGTGCTAACCACTGCGCCACCGTGCGTTTTGTTTGTATGGAAGGATATTTATTTTAATCAATGGCTGCACGTTTATGAATGAATTCTTTATTCAGAACATAAAACAACACAAAAAACAAAATGTTAAATTTAGAAAACTCCATCATAATAATACGATAAACAAACAATGTATATCAAAGTATCTTACTTTGAATTCACACAGGAGGACCTTCAACATAACTTGTTTAACAGGAGCAGGAAGAAGCAAATACTTATTAAGCCCCGCCCTTGCTTAGCCCATCATGTAAAGCCCCTGTCCCGCCATGATGATTTAACAAGAGTGTGCCAGCGTAGGAAAGTACACTAGCATATATGTCATGTATACGTCCATTTAACGTCATTGTTCCAGCGTTTTAAGGGAATCTGAATGCGTCGGCATAAGCTGGTTAAATCGTCAGGGGCTGAACTGGTGATAATCCCTAATATAAACATGTACATCATCTGTAAATAATATACCTTCCAATACACAAATCCACACAGTGCAAAAATGTAAAGCTAGAGTTTCAGTACTCTACCTCAGCCGTATACTGCTTTATCATGTTTTAGTAATTATTAAAAAACGGATTAATATTTGTACATCTTATCAAATCCTCTGCCATGCACATACTCCACATTGTTGTTGTAGTATAACTGGAAAATGCCAGATGCTGCTATTTAACTTTCTTCTCCTAGAGAAGCTCAAAGTGATCCCAGACAGCAGACCTGGGAAGCTTTCTACCCCCGTCCATTTACACATGACTCTAAAATCAGTACAAGACACTCAGGAAAATGAGGCAAGACTTCAAATAAAGTGCAGTTTAGAAAAGCTTTTAAATGTTTTACATGTCAGGTTGGTGATTTTAAATAAAAATCAGTGCCCATTGAATCTTGGTAACTTTTCTGACACCTCCTGCTTAAAACCCAAAAAGTCAGAAGGATCGTGAGGCCCCGCTTTCACGGTCTGTATTCATACTGAAAATCAAGATCAAGACTGCCAATCCTTGTCTGCCAATCAGACAAGGACATGAGAAATAATCATTTACATTCTGAGTTTAACACATTTATTGGACCAGCTGTCATAAAAACGAGAAAGATCATCCAGCATCATGAAGCGCTTTAATGCAGACTCTTTTCAGGGAGTTCTTCACGTTTTATCAAGGATGAGGAATTTCAACTGAAGTCATCTTTTTTACTTTTTAATCTTTTGAAACAAAATAACAAGATCACTGTGTATCCAGACGGGTTTCAATTCAGAAGTGGATAAAACACCGGAGACGTGATATGGAGTAGTCACGTGACATCCTCCTCTTGATATAGACCTCGGAACAATGCTTCCAGTCAAAAGTTCCACATAGGTTTCGGAACGTACCGAAACACTGTTTTGATTTTGCCATCACTACTAGTTAGATAGCTAGTTAGTTAGTTATCGTGGTTTTGTTTTATTTTAGGGCTGATTTGTTCGTTGTTTTGGTCTTGGCTCTCCCTGAAGTTACCTGCTGCTTCCTGAATGACATCCTGGCAATAAACTTTGTTCAAACGGACCCAAACTGCCTCCCATCTGGTGCAGTGTTGCTCCCCTCACCCTTAGACCACGACATCACAGTAGTTTATTTGTTTAACTCGGAGAAAGGTGCACATCTCATGAGAAAAAGGTGACATGACGCAGATTTGCGTGAGAATCCATGTAAAATATTCCACGACCACTCGGAACAGCCCTCAGGTAGGAGGCTAAGGTCCATAAGGACCAGAACCTCCTGCCACAGGAACAGTTTCTTTCCTTCGGCCATGAGAATCACGAACAGCAAATAACCCACGACCGAAACTACACTTACAATTGCACATGCACATTGCATCTGGTGTCGCCTACATGTACATCTGTTTTATAAGTCTTAAAGTTTTTACAGTTTTATTGCCTTATTATTTAACTTATTCTCGCTCCAGTTTTATTTATCTATCTTGTTCCGTTGTTCTATGTTTGTTCTATGTTTGTTGCACCAGAGAAAGTTCCTAGTCTGCGAAGCCTTCACTGGCAGTGGCAATAAAAATCATTCTGATTCTGATTCTGATTCTGAGATCGCCTCTGTAACTGAAACTGCAGGTAGTGGTTTACACATTTATTTTTGCAAGCGAAAGGTCCCCGGTTCGATTCCAGGTGGGAACACAAGCCCCACTCGCCACGGCGGAAGGTCATCCGGAGTAACACCTCTGCCAAATTACCAGTGCGGGTTAATCTGCTGTGGCGACCCGCTGGGGGAGGACACAGAGGGAGCAGCTGAAGGGAGGACACTGATGTTTGATGAAACTGAAATGGAAACAGTTTGAGGGTTTCTGCAACTTCCTGTGCTGACTTGCTGACGCACCTTTCATTTGTCTCTGCTTCCTCTTTGTTTCTCTTTGTTGCAGGAGCAGGTCACCTCTGACCGCCTCGTCACTGGAATTCTCTGTACACTTGGTGGCAGTGTCTGCCCTGGAGCTGCCGAGGTCCCGTCCACTCAGCGTCTGAGTTTGCCCTGCATTTTCAATCTGCAGGAACGCTGAGGGCGAGCAGACAAAAGGCTGCGGCAGCGACTTCCTCAGATCTATCCAGACTTCTTTAGACTTGTAGGAGCAGGACGACAGCGAAGCGGCGAGCGAGTTTGCCAGCAGGTCGGTGCAGATAAGGATCAGATTTTGTGTGCTGATAGCAGAACTTGTAAGTTTCACTTCATGTTGAAACGCAACATATGTGGGGGGAATGCAAAACTACACCTCTGTTCCTGCTTTTGACTTGTGGGCTCCACCCTGCTCCTCCTTGTTCCTTCACCGAGGACAGTGATGATTGGTGTGTGTGTGTGTGTGTGAGGGGGCATGTCAGTGCAGAAGGGGCGGGTGGTATTTAGACTGAAACTGTGAGCGCCGGCCGCCTTTTAAATCATCTAGGTGTGGCTTTGCAGGCTCTTCAGTGTGATCCAGGAACTGCCGGCTGAGAGGAGTGGCTCGGCCAGTTGGGTTTAAGAGAGTGGAAGGGAAGCCAGGTAGGCACAGAAGACCTGGAGACATGGCAGAGACGGCAGCCGTAGTGGCAGCTCCCATCCCCAAACAGCAGCAGCAGTGTGGCGTCTGCTCAGGTGAGCTGAGCGGAGAGACGCCGGCAGCCTGCGGTCACGCCGTTTGTGGCTCCTGCCTTGGAGACAAAAGTCAAGGATGTCCTCAGTGTTCTGTCAAACCTGGGAGTCCCAAACAGAACGGAACTAAAAGTCCCGTGGGTAAAAGCAAAGAGGAACAGAGTCGGGACTTAAAGGCAGCAGAGGAGATCAAGATCCAGGAGGACCTGAAGGAGACTGAGGACCCCAGGAAGCCCGGAGAGGACAAGAAGGAAGCAGAACCGCAAACAGATGAGGAGGCAAAAGAAGAGGAGTTGAAGGAGGAACCTTTGGGCCCCGACGACGTGGTGTGCGACTCGTGCATTGAGAGCCCTTGCAGGGCCCTCAAGTCCTGCCTCACCTGCCTGGTGTCTTACTGCGAGGCCCACCTCCGGCCCCACCTGGAGAACCCGAAGTTTCAGAACCACCGGCTGGTGGAGCCCCTCAGGGACATCGAGAGGCGGACCTGCGAGACTCACAAGTGGCCCCTGGAGCTGTTCTGCTGCGCCGACATCTGCTGCATCTGTGAGGACTGCATGAAAGAGGACCACAAGGGCCACAACTCCGTGTCCGTGGCGGAGGCTCGCAAGCGGATCGAGGCAAGTGTTCCCCTTAGCGCCCTCACGTTCTTTCATTGAAACTCAAAATAATCACGGGTCAAACAAAATGAGGTAGTTAAGACTGAACAAACGTAAATCCAGTCTGGAAGTCTCGCTTGTGGGTTTGTTATCTCATATCTGGCTTTGCTGTTCTACAGTCCGTGACAAAGGTCTCACAGATACTGAGTAAATAAAAGCTTCGGCATGAAAAGAACAGAATACAGCAGCACTTGTGTCATTAGTTAGAAAGTTGAGCTCACAAATAATCCTTTAAATCACACTGAGATTATTGCGTCCCTGCACCGAGGAGTGCACAGACTAAATATAAAGTGTCTAAATGAGCAGGGCATTACAGTTGGTGTCACATGGCCCAAAATGCACCTCTGATTACTTAATCCAATCAAAACAGGACTTCAGGCTGAGTGTCCACTCCGAGGGTCATCAGATCACGTGAAGCTTTGCAGCTGAAGCTGAAGCTCACCTCTCTTTCTGACAGCTCGTCGCCCTCAGGTTCAAACATTCCAGTCCAGATTCCTGCAGAGATCTGACCTCTTATTTGTGAAGTGTCCTTTACTCCAAAACCTTCCGCTGCCTCGTTAGAGCTGTGAGGCACACGCCGTGGGGAGAAACAACCCACCACCACCGTCAGAGAACAGAGAAACGATTTGGTTCCTGTTCAGAGCTCTGGTTCCGCATTAAGCTCACTTCTGTTTAGTTTAACCCACTGCAGGAGAACCAAACCAAATCTGTAAAGTCCACAAACACTCAGGAAACCATCCTGTAGGAGTGCTATCATTTATCTCCTGTATGTTGGCTTCTCTCTCTCATAGTCTGTGTCTCTCTTCTCTCTCCCCTCACCCGCAACCGGCCGAGGCAGCTGGGTGACCCTCCCTGAGCCTGGTTCTGTCGGGGGTCTCTTCCTGTTAAAAGGAGGTTCTTCCTTCCCACAGTCACCAAGTGCTGACGGTCTGATTGTTGGGGTTTTCTCTCTGATACTGTAGGGTCTTTATGTTAGCGTATGAAGCACCTTGAGGCGCTTTATAAATAAAATTGAGTGGAATTGAAAAATGGAATCTCCATCTTTTGTAAAAGTATTGAGATATTTTTCAGTGAAGTCATGAGGTGAAACAGTTTAAGTTTGTCGTATAGAAGACCACATTTTTTCATGCAGATAGAAGAATTTTTGATGACTGAAAGATGTTAAACCACCTCCTGAGTAGTTGCCATTTCAGCTGACGCTGTAACCAATGGCAGATAGCTGTTGCGGTGCCAATAAAAGACGAGAACCTGTTTGTCGCCGTAATGTTTCCGGTGACGTCAGCTGCTGCTTTTCACACTGAACTCTGCGTGTGTTTGGCGCGACTTCAAGTATGAAAAAGGAACCGGTAACAAGCTTTAGATTAGTCATAAGTACCAAATCAGAGTCCGATTAGTGATCTTTTGAGGCGGATAAAGATCTGATTCTGTGATGGCAAATATTTTATATTACACACAAACACACGGATAATAGTTCTAAGAATAGGCCCAAGCATCTTAAGTATAAATCTGTTAAGTCCAGCTGTTTTGCATCTGGCTCATAAAATGAAGAGGTTTTTTATTTCAATACAAAGTTGGTTGTTTGAGTAAGTTGGCAGAAAATGTAACTAAAATCTGATTAATTGTCTTTGTCAAGTTTTGGGAAGATTTAGCTGTCAAACTGAGGCGACACTTTTACTCCTAAGCATCCATCCATCCATCCATCCATCCATCCAGCCTACCGTATTCAGGGTGACGGGTGGGTGCTGGAGCCCATCCCTGGTGTCACAGGTGGAGAGGCGGGGTACACTCTGGACAACGCCATTATTAGAAATATATGTACTTATTTCTCACACCCCTTTCAGAAGAAGAAGAACAAACCCCACAAACGTTAATACAACAAACGTGTTCCTGTCTAAAAATGTATTTTATATTTTTTAGGCGTGTTGTTGGTGGGCAGCGCTGTCGCCTCGCAGCGAGAGGGTCCAGGTTTGAATCCGGCAGCCGGAGAGCTTTGGCCCCTCTTTGTGGGTCCTCTCCGGGTGCTCCGGCAACAACAAAGACAAAGGGGTTACTGTAGGTTAACCGACGATTCTGAATTGAGTGTGGAGTGAGGGTGCCCCTTTGTTAATGACTCAAAATCTCCTTGGGGTCTGAATTTGTGAAAAATAATATTGGAGTGGCAGCTTCAGCTCCAGGACTGCCTGGACCTGCCCGAGGAATTTAGCCTTGACTTGTCAGACCAAAAGAAGCCGGTGCTTTGAAAGCCTCAGCTATGCAAACCTAGAATCAGATGTTCAGAGTAAATGAAACCGGGAAGCAAAAGTTTTCCTTAAAACGATGTAAATGTTTACAGCTATCAAAGGATGCGGCGCATTTTCCGCGAGGACGCGGGGCTGACGTTGTTTTTGTCTTGTTCTGTTGACAGAAGGAACTGAGGGAGAAGCAGGCAGAGATGGCGAAGACGGTGACGGCAGCTGAGAACGCCATCAACAAACTTCAGCTCAACACCGTCTCCATCGAGGTAAACATGACATTAGGAATGATTCACTGTGTGTCACGCACATAACACAATTCAGCGTGGGTCGGCCGCTGCTATTTCTGGCTCATGAATCCAACAGTTTGTAATCCGGAAGGTTTCGGAGCCTCCCAAACCAAACCGGTTTCTCAGAGGCACAAGAGAAAATCCATGGTTTATGCGGGAGTGGGGCAAGGAAGAATTCCCTCACAGAGGCTGTGGTTATGTAATGCTAGTATGTGACTCTGCCAGATTCCTTGCATGTTGCCTGTTGAAATAATCTCCTCTTATCTCAGACTTTTTAAAAAAAGAGAGGTTTCGTCCACTCATTGTGACGTGAAACTAAAAGCCGTGTCTTACAGAATTCTGTGAGAGACGTACGAGCTGTGGTCGAGAGCCAGTTTGAGGGGCTGCAGGCAGTAGTGGAGAGGGCCAAGAGGGAGGTGACGGAGATCCTGGAGGGCGAGGAGAAACAGGCGCTGCAGCAGGCCGAGGGCATCCGGGTTCACCTGGAACAGAGGTGCGGGGATCTGAAGAAGACTCAGGTGCAGATGGAGAAGCTCTCCAGGAACAAAAACGACGTGGACTTCCTGCAGGTACAAATTCAAGACGGCGGTAATGTTGCACTTCGGAGTGGCCGCGGCTTGCCTCGTAGAAGACGAGGCCAGTGCGGTCAGTAATGAGATCTGGCTCAAGATGACAGGGATCGTTTTGACTCGATCTGTTTTTCACCTCAAGTTAGAAAGAAATAAATGAGACTTTTTGGGTTTCACCTACTGGAAACAGCATGAATTACATTTAAACTGTCCAAACCTCTACAAGTCTGACTGAGCGAGAGGTACATCAGGGGGGACATACATAAAAACAACTAAATAGGTCTCACGAGGACATCTTCCTCAGGCATATGGCGCAGAGATTTGGCTTAAAATGTAAACATTTTTACAGATAACACCACCTAGTGGCAAATCCATATTTTCAAAATGGCTGAAAATCTAATCCATTCCAGATCTCATGGAAGTCTATCACTGTGCCAAAATTCAAAATCCTGCATCAAAGAGTTTTTGTGCTTTTTGTGCTATCACAATGACACGAAGGATCTGCGGCGCCGGCGTTGCCGATGACTCGTAATAGGAATCGATGAACTTTGCACCACAGTTTCTCATACAACAACATGTTGAAGAAATATTTCTAGACAGCTAAACTGTGGCAGCAAACGTGTTTTGAAGGAAAAGTAACTGCAAACAGAGTGTCTTTTCCAACATGGTGAAGTCCGTTAATATATTTGGCCAATGACTGATAGCAAACATCACCAGCAACATGGTTTTAAAATGCCTGACCTTGCAGAGTCAGAAGATTTATGAAAGTTTTTTTGTTCTAGCCTGTACACACTGGCACCTCTTGGCCAAGTTTTAAGCTAAGCTGAAGTCTGTCTTGTCTCCTAGCTGTCAAATGATTAAAAACATTTTTCAGATTAATCACAGGCTTCATAACAGACACACTCAACATGTGTTTTATTTAAACTAAAGAACAGATATGGTGTCCAGATGGCAAAATAAATCAACAAAACATACAATTTGTCAGAGGTAGACTTACTGAGGACCTGACGGTCTGTGAGGGTGGTTTGACGCAAGCCGGGCGTCACAGTCGCCTAAGTACTTGGGGAGGAACCCCCCCACTAATGTATGCTTGGCATTGATGTGGTACTTTAAGTTGAAAGTACTTTGGTGAAACAAAGACTCCTTCCTGCAGCGTGTGCAGATTACTTTATGGCAGTTGATTGCTCCATTTTGGGCGTTTTTGTACTTAAACTTGCCACCTGGAGCCAGTATGATCCATCTCGATCCATCTTCAAGCACCAATCCACATCAGTGAGTGGAATTGTGGGATTCTGAGTCATTGTGCACGTGCATTAACATTTTTAATCAAATTAATTTTGACAGCCCTGCCTCTAACAAGGACCAATGTGTTAGATGCCTAAGCATCACAGAAGAGTCTGACTGTGAACCCCAAACCACTCGAGTTTGAGTCGAGGGTTTTGTCCGCCCACCATCTACCCCGACCTCCTCCTGACAAATCCCCAACTTTAACCATAAAACTGCTGATGTCTAAACTGACTCCTAAAATGGTTTCATTATGCTGTGATTATTACATTTTATCTACGAACATGGACCCTCCGTGGTGAGAGGGGTGTACCAGTGTGGATTAATCCACTGTGACGAGTCTGTGTGGAGACTATAAGGGCGCACACAGCCAGCAGAGGACAGAGTCCTATGACGACGCAGAAAATTGCGGTGCTAAAATTTTTATTTAAAATAATTTACAAATGGAAACTGCAAACTATAAATAAAACTTAAAATAAACATAAAGCTTGTGTTTTGTTCACCCACTATCCGCCCCGACCTCCCCCTGCTAACATTGGCTTCGTGAAGGCACAGCCTTGTACCTAAACATTGTAATTGACTAGGACAGGGTTGTTTCATTAAAGTCCCACGTTTGGTTCTAACGTTGGTGGTGGACAAGCGTCTTTTCACAGACAGAAAGTCATTCATGTCTGAAGGCTGCAGGACTCCCTGTGTTTTCACGCCCGCGCGCCTCCGTGTTTGTTTTACAGGAGTATTCAGAGTGGAAGAAAGAAGCCACTGATATCTCCCTGCCCGGCGTCTACATCGGCCTCATGGACTGCCTGAATTCCTTCAGCCGCGTGATCGTTGACTCCACGAAGGAGATCTGTGACATGCTGGTGTCTTCATACATAGAGAAAGTCAAAGAGACGTGCAAAAACGGTAAGAGACACAAGTCGAAGCTGAAGCCTGAGGAAAACGGCGGCGAATCACAACGGTTCAGGTAGATCTGTGGCTGTGTCGGGCGTGTTCATACAGATCCGGAATTCTTGCTTGTGTGTGCGCAACATGTGTGCTTCATGACTCACCTGCTCTGTAAACTTGTGAATATGTGGTTACCTAAAGGAGCCAAAAGACGACACGGGTGTGTGGTTTTTTTTTTTTTGTCCGTGGTGAAGGCAAATGTCACAGGGATGAATCCGCGTCAGTAGAGACTGAAGTACGTCTTCTTTTGTTGCAGAGAAAACAGGAATAAAGACGACAGTTAAAGCCATCGTTGCAGAAAAGCGCAGCAAGGCTACTCCAGATCCGGTGACGCGGGCTGACTTCTTAAAGTGTAAGTATGCACACAGTCACAGAGAATTAACACTGCCGCGCGGCACCCAGGCCGTCCCCCTTCTTTCGCTGTCAAACATGGGGCACTCGGCTCTGTTAGAAGACCCCCAACAGAGCACATCAGTGGGGAAAAGAAGACCGCAACAATTTGAGAGCAGCAAGAGCCATTTGTAATATTTATTCTGTAATTCTACACGACTCAGCTGTTGTCTTTTGGATGCAGGAACGAGCAGATGCACGGTTGTCTCCATCACAACTCTTATTACTCCCCCGCTGAAGCCCACCGAAGGCCGTATTTGGAATATCCGCTCTTACTGACGTCATACAGAGCCAAGAGTAGATCAAACTGAAACCGGGCGTTCGGATCAGACCGAAGCCCGAGCTTTCGGCTCACAGAGATTACTTTGTACATCGTCTAGCTTCACCTGCTCCCTTGGGTTTCCCCATGCGGTCGACGCGGCACATGAATCCGAATGGGTAATTTGGCGGAGAACCCTCCCATTGTGAGGTTTGTGTCTCCGCCCGAGCTCGAACCAGGGATCGTTCACGCGCGAGGCGAACGTGTGAACCACCACTAGAGAGGCATGCAGTAAATAAGAACCTTTTAAGAACGAGCTCAGGTTACGCACTCGCCTAGCAAGCGAAAGGTCCCCGGTTTGCAACGGGGAGGAGACACAAGCTGCTCAAAGTCTGGATAAAGCAGCATCAGGAAGGGCATCCGACATAAAATCTGTGCGTTAAACACCCACAAACCTGAATTTAAAACAGAAAGTCATTTTGCATTTTTAGATGTTTGCAAACTGCGCTCGGACCGTGACTTGCTGACGCTGCTTCATAACGCTCTTTGCTCTCTGCTGTTTGAACTGCCGCCTGTACTGTTTACACAACACGAGCAAACTGACGTATTCAACCCTCTGCAGATGCCGCCCAAGTGAGTTTCGACGCCGACACGGCTCATAAGTTCCTCCGCCTGACGGAGGAAAACAAGAAGGTGACTAACACCACGCCCTGGCAGCATCCTTATCCCGACGTGCCTGAGCGCTTCGAGAACTGGCGCCAGGTTCTGGCCGCCGAGAGCTTCTACATGGACCGGCACTACTTCGAGGCGGACATCCACGGCGACAGCACCCACGTGGGCCTCACCTACAAGAGCCTGGACCGCAAGGGGAACGAGAGCAACAGCTGCATCACGGGGAACAGCTTCTCCTGGTGCCTGCAGTGGAACGGCCGCACCTTCTCCGCCTGGCACAGCGACGTGGAAACCCCGCTAAACACGGAGAAGTTCACTCGTATCGGGGTTTACGTGGACTACCCGCAAGGCCTCCTGGCTTTCTACGGGGCGGGTGACACCATGACCCTCATCCACCAGTACAAGGCGGAGTTCCTGGAGCCGCTGTACCCAGCGTTCTACCTGCCCAAGAAGGAGAGCATCGTCGTGTTGGTGTCACCTGGGGAGCTTTTACCTCTGAAAAGCCCGTCTCCCCCAACCTCACCTACGAGCGGAGTTGTCGCTTCATAGACGGCTCGTCCTGGAACGCGAGTACTGTACTGTTTCGGAAAATTTAAAAGGGCAAATGTTGAAACTCTTGAACTGTTAAGCCTGTTTACAGCAGATTGCTTTTTTGTTTATCCCTGGAACCACGACATATTTATACTTCTCTCCAATGTGAACTACTTTTACCGGAAATGTTCTATATTTTCTCTATGCAAATAAAAAGATGCATCTCCATTTGCAAAACAAATGTGTGTGTTTTTTGTTCACAGTTTGAGGTCCTGCACTGAATCAAATCAGTCTTGATCGAAATACTGCCTGAACAGTGTCAGACTGAAGTTAATCCAGGACTTTGAAACCATCTGACAGAGTCTGTTCCGTCACCAGGACGCCTGTAGTGGCCTAGAAAATATCAGACTGGTAATATTTTGATTCAAAACTGGACATAAGCATGAAGTGTGAAGACTTTAAAATGCTTCCACTGAAGCCGAGTTCAAGTAAAGCAGCCTGCACTCATTGTTCGCCTGTTTTTAAAAGTGCGCTCACTGGCCACTTCATTAGGCACACCTGTTTAAAATGCTCATCAAGGCAAACGTCCAATCAGCTAAACTCATGGTTGCAACTCTGCGCCGTTGGACATGTGGTTGTGGTCAAGATGACCCGCTGAAGTTTAGACCAGGCATCGGAACGAGCAAGAAAGGTGAGTTGGGTGTCTTTGAATGTAAGCACGGTGGCTGGTGCCACACAGGCCGGCCTGAGTGTTTCACAAACTGCTGACCTGCTGGGATTTTCCCGCACGGCCGTGTCTGGAGCTTACAGGGAATGGTGGGAATAAGAGAAGATAGCAGTGAGCTGGGAGGAAAGTTTGAGGTAGTGCAGATTGTGTGTGTGTGTGTGTGTGTGTGAGTGAGGGAGAGAGAGAGGGACAGGGTTTGGCAATATGGAGCAAAATCTGTGAGGAACATTTCCAGCACCTTGTTAAATCTCTGCCATGAAGAGTCTGCTTCTGATTAAGGCAGTTCTGAAGGCAAAAAAGGGGGTCCAGTCCAGTACTAGCAAGGTGTATCTAATGAAGTGGCCGGTGAGTGAATGCCTGCCCCTAAAGAGTTTAGTAGAACTTTGCTGGCAAAACAGCATCGAGATAGCGAGAGCTGTGTCATCAGAGCCAGTTAAAAGTGTCGGAAAGTGTAAGCGCTTGGTGACACTTGAAGCTTCGTAACAAGGCAGCGGATGGCGCTTTAGAACACTTAGTGGAAACAGGTTCAGTTGCATGCAAAACACGGCATATCAAAAGAGCCACTGTGGAGCAGCGCGGTGGCGTTATGGTTAGCACTGTTGCCTCGCTGCAAAACCAGCCCAGGGTGGGGCCTTTCAGTGTGGAGTTTGCATGCTCTCTGTGAGCGCCTACAATGCCTATTAAATTAGTCACCACCACCACCCCCCCCCACCTTGGATGTTTTACCCTTTAATTACTTCCAATATAATTTGGCTTTTTTTGGACAAGAATTTACAAAAGAGCTTATTTCATGTCAAAGTGAAAAAAGAGTTTTACAAACTAATGTCAACTAATTAAAAATATATAAGCTAATCCAACAGAGGTCCAGCTGGTTGGTTCCAGCAGTGTGACAGTTAGTGACATGGAGGTGACCTGAGTCAGTGATTGTAGTATAAAAACAGCTGATGTGTCCGGGAGGTCCAGGCTCTGCTTCATCAGGATTCCTGCTACAACTGAACAACACTCCAAGCAACTCAGAGAAAAGATCAGTGAAAAGCCGAAGTCAGGAGATGCTACAAAAAGATTTCACACTCACTGGACATCCCCCCCCAGAGTTCAGTCAGATCCATCATGAAGACATGGACGGAGTAGGACACGTGTCTAAATCTGCCTAGAGCTGGACGTCCTCACAAACTGAGTGACCGGGCGAGAAGAAGACCGGTGAGGGAGCACGGTGGTGGCGGCATCACGCTCTGGGGGTGCTCCTCAGCAGCAGGCCCCGGAAGGCTTGTGAAGGTAGAGGGGAACGTGAACGCAGAAAAACATCATCAAATCCTGGAGGGTCATCTGACCCAGTCTGCAAGAGAACTACGACCTGGGAGAAGATTTATTTTCCAGCAAGACAACGACCCCAAGCATACAGCAGAAGCTCCACAGAAACGGTTCAAAGACAACAAGGTGAAGGTTCTGGATTGGCCAAGTCAAAGCCCCGATCTCAATCCAATCCAGAATTTGTTCTGGACTTGAAAAGATCTGTTCACGCCCGAGCAACCCCACAGAGCTTGATCTGTTTTGTGAGAAAGAGTGGAGAAGAATGTCAGTGTCCAGGTGTCCAGCCTGGTTGAGACGTGTCCACACAGACTCAGTGCTGTGATTCTAGCCAAAGGTGCGTCTATTAAATACATAAAAGGATGCACAATATCAGAAACATACACAGCTGGAGACACAATATGAATGACGGGCTTCATGGTTTGTGGTTGCTTTGTGTCTTTCTTTGCTCATAGGCCCCTTTAGTCATTTATCACACACAGAAAGAACACAGCTGTACAAATACACAAGTGCACACATTTTTATGTTTTTTTAAAAAGACACGATCTAAATCATCAAACTGCACATTAGAGAGCTGATAAAATAAAACTGTGAATAAAATATTAGAAAGTAAACAATGCAAGAGTATAAAATTAATGGAATGAGGCATAATAGTCGAATTTAAATTAAATGCATATAAATAAAAAATACAAACCTTAATGCAGTATTTGTACTTTGTTACTGCCATTCAGAGGTGCTCTTCTGCATAATTTGGTTGGGATAGAGAGATACTTTATTTATCCCCACAGGAAACATTCAGGTGTCTACGGAAGCTTGTTTCCGCCACTGAAAAAAAAAATGCACTCCACAACTCGAAATTTCGAGTTATTTTCTCAAAATTTCGAGACAATAACTCAAAATTTCAACTTATTAACTCAAAATTTCGAGTTGTGGAGTACATTTTTTATTTTAGTGGCGGAAACAAGCTTCCATACATAGGTGTCCAGCAGCTCACCTATACATAAATAAAATAAATAATTTGTTATCTATATAAAATATGTAATTGCAAAAATATCATGTATGTACAGAATAAAAGCGAAATACAGTGCAAAATCTAAATCTAAAATACAGCAAAAAGTGTAAAATAGAGCAACAAAAATCTAACCAGAACCACAAAGCAGATGAAATAAATGAACAGTAATCCTAACGACAGCAGTCTGATGCCTGCTGATGAAGATACAAAGGTGCTTCAGTGGTTTAGTCCGGCTGCCTCTGACCTGGAAGAGGTGGAACAATGAAAAAGCTGAATGGCACTTGGCAGGAAAGATCTCCTGTGGCGTTCAGCCGTAAATCGTGGCTGAATGAGTCTCTTGTTAAACTGCTCCTCAGCTTGTTCAGCGTAACGTGTGGCTCTTTGAGTTACTGCTGCCTTCCTATGAGCTCCGGAGGTGCCTGGTCGTTCTCCTCTGACCTCTGACATCGGCGAGGCATTTCCTCCCGGAGAACTGAGTATTTTCTCTTTTTCAGGCCATCCTCTGGAAACCACAGAGATGCTCATGTGAAAAAAATCCCAGCAGATCAGGATGAAAGTCACTTAAACCACTTTTCTTTCCCATCCTGATGCTGGCTTTTGGATTTCAGAAGGTCATCTTGACCAGTGACTACATGTCTAAATACACAGAGCTGCTGCCATGTGATTGGCTGGTTATATATTTGAATTAACAAGCGGTTGAACCTAATAAAGTGACCAGTGAGTGTATGTAGGGTGTTGTATTCATTCAATAAGGTAAAGGTCTTAATAGCTGATGCTATTAAAGATGGTGCTATAATGTTTGAACTAGTAAATATGAAATTTTCCAAAAATAAGATAAGATAAGATAAGAAGAGTTTATTGTAGACATCCTGAGTCTCAATAAACAGAAGCGTCAAAGCCTCATCAGACAGACAGACAGACTGACCAAATTTAATCCAACTGACAAAGACTAGAACTAAGAACATTTCCTCTATATTTTTATTTTATGTTAATCCGTTTCCTAAGCCCACAATGTCATTGCAGTTAGTTTAGATTTTTCCCAAAAGTGTAGTTATTATTTATGTTTCAGTTAACTTAAAGTATTTGTCTCACGTAGCGCTTGTTTATTTTTAGCTAACTATAATAACTTTGGCGCTGGCCTTGCTTCGCCTCCAGCTGATCTCTTTCACACACAATATATCAACCTTCCTTCTCTCCAGTAAACCACTAAATACAATAATAAATTATATAAATAACGATAAATGTATATCGTATACTCTTCAAAATAAAACCATTTTACTTCCACCGAGGAGGTTAAACCCGCTGGTTTATCTGTCTGTCTGCGTGCAAAATAACTCGAAAGTTATGAACGGATTTGGCTGAAATTTTTTTATGGATTCGGCTTCATAAAAGAAAGAAGTGATTAAATTTTTGTAAGAATCTGTTGATGGGATCATGCTGAAGAAAAAAAATCCTGAAATCAGTAACTATTGAAGTGATATCAGATATCTGTGTGTGTTCCTGATCATCAACGGCACCGACATCAAACATCATAGTGCCTTTGATGCCGGTGCCTTTGATGATGCTCGTTGGAGGTCTGCGCTCTGACTGCTTTTCAAGTTACGTCACTGTTTTCATGTAAACAAACGAGTCCAATATAATGACGTGGCACGTTTCGGTCACCTGACCACAGCGACGCGTCATCGAGCATGTAACCAGGAAGAGCCGTCCAGGTTTCACCATGTTAGCAGGAGTAAGTGACGGCGGCTTTTTTTTTTAAACTCTTAACGTTAGTCACATTTCAGCGCGTGTCGCAGCTGACGTGGCGTCGTGTAACGGAGCGAACGGCGGCGGTGAAACACGATGACAGGGACGAACCCTGCCGGGGCTCGCGGGGGACGTGTTCGGTGCTAATGCTGCATGCTAACGTGTCGCGTTAACCCGGTTCAGCTGCGGAGGTTTCCTCTCCTCATACGCCGGGACGCTGCCGGCTCCCGGCTCATGTCCGCCCGGCTCTGCGGTGGAGAGCGGCGAGGAGCTAACGGGGCTCTGTTAGCTCTGAGCTAACCTGGTTCTGTTAGCTAACGGGGCTCTGTGAGCGCTAAGCTAACCTGGTTCTGTTAGGTAACGGGGCTCTGTTAGCTCTGAGCTAACGAACAGAAACAAGTAAAGTGATTAAAGTTTTTAAAAAAGCTTTTAACTTTAACAGCTGGCTTGTAGAAGCAGCTGTGGACTCATCAGGGAGGCCTCAGGAGAGCTGCCTCAGCGGAGAGGGTCTGTATCAGTCTCCGGCCACTTCATTAGGTGCACCTTTATAGCTCAGCATTAACTCAAGTGACTGATCAGCCAATCACATGACAGCAACTCAGGTATGTGGAGGTGAAGTTCATACTGAATGTACTCCTCGTCAAGAGGGGATTTGGAGAACGTCAACATTGACATGGCGAGGCGAAAGGGCCACCATTACCGTTCTGCTCCCCTGCAGGTGGAGACCTGGGGACTTTGTTTTCCTTTAGAGTAGAGACTTTCTCACTTTCGAGGTTGTTGGTGCCGGACATGCTGGTCTGTGTGTTCCTGAAACTGCAGATCTGCTCGGATTCCCCTCCACCCCCCCGACCATCTCTAGGGTTCCCTGGGAGAAAATGCCTTGTCAAGGTCAGAGGTCAGATGGTTTCCGGCTTACAGGAAGGCAGCGGCTCCTTCGGCTGCTCCCTTGTGTTCTCACCGAGGGGTTCGCCACAGCGGGTTGATCTGCATTGACAGAGGTTTTACACCGGATGCCCTTCCTGATGCAACCCTCCGTGGTGAGAGGGGCTCATGACCCCCACCTGGAATAGAACCAGCGGCCTTTCACTTGTATCTGCCTCGACCGGTTGGGGGTGAGGCTTTGAATCAGCAGTTGAGGCAGCTGGTGGTGTAATGATGTGGGGGATAGTTTTCTTGGCACACTTTGGGCCACTTAGTACCAACAATCATCTAAACCCCACAGCCTCCCTGAGTATTGTTGCTGACCACGCCCATCCCTTTATGACCACGGAGTACCAATCTTCTGATGGCTGCTTCCAGCAGGATAACGCTCCGTGTCACAAAGCTCAGATCATCTCAAACTGGTTTCTTGAACGTGACAGTGAGTTTGCTGTACTCACACGGCCTCCACAGTCGCCAGATCTCGATCCAGTAGAGCGCCTTTGGGACGTGGTGGAATAGGAGACTCACCGTGGATGTGCCGCCGACAAATCTGTGGCAGCCGTGAGATGTCGTCAAGATGGAGCAACATCTGTGACGTTTCCAGCGCCTCACTGAATCTGTGCCATGAAGAATTAATACAGTTCTGAAGTCAAAAAGGGTCCAACCTCTTAGCTGTACCTAATGAAGTGGCCAGTGATTCTGCGTCAGCAAACTGAATATCTTTGCGATATAAAGCCAGAAGAAGACGTCTGAAGTAGGGATGTGTATTTATATCAGCGTAATATTTAGTATCAGCGGCGACGGTGGCTCTGAAAAGGTCAAATGTGTTTTTATAATCAAGATTTATTTTTCGTTTTCTGAGCAGAAAAGGGGAAACGTCCACTACTGAAACGATACACAGAAAAAAGTTTCGGCGTCAGCTGCTGGTCACTGTTTTAAACCTCAGTTTTTTCCCCAGAAGGTAGAAATTATGCTGAGAGAAATTACAGCAAAAACCTTTTTCTACCCTTCACTAATTTTTGGACGACAAATAATCAATTTAGCTGGAAATGAAAGTGCAAATGAATAAATTACAAGTATAATTAGTTGCAGTTCTAGTTTATGTAGTTGTGCACCTTTATAATTCTATTTCTTAATGTTTATTAAATTTTCTTTGTCATTAAGACTATAATTATGCCTTTTTACGGCTTCAGGAGGAGTTAAAGCAATAATTGTTCATGTTTATCCACAAACCAGCGGGGTTTGGGGTGGTAACTACATTAACTACATGGGCATGATTGGTCTGCGTATAGTTGAGGCAATGAGTCTTTGTGCAATTTGATAAATATAAATGCATTAGTGTGTGAGTATACGAAGCCCCACTTTTAAAAATGGGTAAAATATTTAATTACAAATGATTTTTTTTTCCTATAGGCAAAAAGAAAATCATATCAGGTTCTGAAACACCCTGATAACTACACTGCTCAAAAAAATGAAGGGACACTCTAATCACGGTATAAAAAGGAGCAGATGGGAGCAGGAGCCCATGCGACAGACCTGATAGGCTGAAGATGCCGGGGCATCGGTCGCTCCGTGTGAAGCTGCTCTCAGCTGTGGGCCAGTGGTGGACTTTGCCAGGTCTGGTGCTCGGTGCTCGGCTGTGAGCCCTCATACGGTTCTCACAGAGTCTGGTAGAAAATGCGCTCAGGAGTAGCCCTTCTGTAGGGCTCTGGCAAGCGCATCTCCTCCTCCTCCTCCTCCTACTTGTTCGAAAGAGCAGATGCGAGTCCAGCTGCTGGATTGTGGACTGTCCGGCGCTCCCGGTATCTCCGCCACACTCTTCAGACTGTGCTGGGAACCGCACCAAACCTTATTGCAGCAGCACACGAGGATGTGGCCTTCTGGGGGAGCTGCAGATATCGTCTCAGGGAGTAACTCAGGAACATCAGGAGGGATAAGGAGAGACAGCAGTGGTCTGTGGCGGAGCAGATCGTTATGCCTCACGTTTTATTGACATGGTGTCATACTGTGATAGCTGAGTGTTCCCTTCATTTTTTTGAGCAGTGTGTCTGGAGTCCTTTATCACGTTTAAATGCTGCTTATAAAAGCGAACTATGAGGAATTTGTTGATTTACTTTGAGGTAAAGGGTAGTGTATTCATTTTAATCAGCACTCAGATTTCTGGGTTAAACCCTAATGCAGACCTTTGGCCAGCCTTTACATGGAGATACGAGACTTTTTAGCGGACACGGGTTCAAGTCTCCGGGGTTAAAGCCTCTTCCTTATTGATCTCTCAGGATACCAATGATGAAGACGTGTCTCTGTTCGATGCCGAGGAGGATGCAGGGAAAAGGTCGAAGAAGTCAGGGATCAGGTAAGTTTGCAGACTGCTGAAGGATTGTACGTGTTGAGCTTTTTTTTTTTTTTTTAATAATTCTTAAAAAAATTTAGTCAGTGTTTAA
>VUQH01083119.1:0-15504 GCA_015106775.1 Etroplus canarensis
TCCGTTGCTTCGGATGGTTGATTTCAGGTATTTAAACTCATCCACCTTCACCACCTCTACTCCTTGCATCTTCACTGTTCCACCTGCCTCCCTCTCATTCACACACGTACTCTGTCTTGCTTCTACTGACTTTCATTCCTCTTCTCTCCAGTGCATACCTCCACCTCTCCAGGCTCTCCTCCACCTCCTCCTTACTCTCAGTACAGATCACAATGTTGTCTGTGAACATCATGGTCCACAGCAGGTTGACAGATGAGGTGTGTGGCTCTGATGGCATTATATTGGCGGCCGTGGTGCAGAGGTACAGTGGTCGACCTCTGATCAGTTGATCGCAGGTTTGATTCCTGCTCTGCCGGCCTGTGCGTCAATGTGGGCAAGACACTTAACCCCATGTTGCTCCCGATGGCCTGGTTAGCGCCGGTGCATGGCAGCTCTGTCGCCATCGGTGTATGAATGGGTGAGTGAGTGTGACTGTAAAGCGCTTTGGGCCTTAAAAATAAGGTAGATAAAGTGCTATATAAGTAGACAACATTTATATTAATCTAAATGATGGTGTTAACTAATACACTTAAAGGAGCTGGACAGATCACATAGGTGCATGAAGCAGCTTTTATTTCAAACTCTCTTCAACCAGTAAACATGCGCTCAAGTCCAAAAATCACAGTTTAAAAAACAACATTCAAACACAGAACAATACTAAAAACACTCAAAGGCAATTTAAAGAAAGCAGGTATGTAAGTCTAGATCTAGAAAAAAAGACTTATGGTACATTTTTACTTTAAAGTCAGTAATTAACCAAACAATGTGGTAGTGAAAAACACATCATGCTCTCTGGATTTCAAGAACTGATATAGGAAATACAGTGATATGCATCACATGGCCTGATTATTGTTAACACACAGCCAGAGGTAATGTTGACGAAAGCTTGTGAAAATATCTGTGTCGATGTTTGGCAGACCTCGGAGAAAATGAACAGGTGTTCCTCTTTTCAGAGCATTCACCTCCTCATGTAAAAAGTTATTTTTTTAAAGTCATGAACTCTGCTCGGCTTTCTTCTTTTTTCGGTTGTTGTAGCATATTCATCAAACCACTGATGAGTGAAGTCAGTTTGATGGGAAAGTATAGCAGTGACGTTACTATTATCCCTAAAATCAAGTAGGCAAAATTTAAAAATCGTTTTTTCCAAATTACGTTCCTATAATAACCAATGTGTACAAAGGCGTATTAGGGCCACTGTATGTTAGGAAAAATCAGATTGGGTGTGAAATTCAGAGAGAAAAGTGGCAAATTTACAAGGAAAAAAGCAGCAACTTATGAGGGAAAAAGTATCAAATTTATGAGAAAAATTGTTAATATGAGGAAAAAAGGGTCAAAATTATGAGGAAAAATGGTTAGATTTACAAGGAAAAATGATACATTTAGAGGGAAACTGAGACAAACTCAGAAAAATAGGAGTTCTTTTTTCCAGTCAAGTACTGATATTGATGGCAAAAATGTAGGCTAGGTGTATTTAAGCATTGCTTCTGCCTGACTCCTTGGTACATAGACTGTAGACTTCATTGTACCGTTTGCACAGTGTCGTATGTGATGACTGACTAATTAAAAATATGGATGTTGCATTAATTGTTTGGTGTAGTTGGTTATACTTCTATTTTTCTGATATCAGGGTATCAGACTGACACAAAGTATTGGATTGACACACATCTAAAACCCATACAAACATAGGCCAAGGTCTATCTTAAGATTGCTAACAAACTAAACCAGAAATCATCTACTTTAATAATTTGTTGTGTCAAGCTGCAGAAAAAGCTACATTTTTACTCGAAGGTACTAATTTTACCAGTGATTTCATGTTTGCAATGCTCACTCTGTTCTCTCTGTGCTCTACTGACCATGTTCAGCACTTTCACTCGTTGATTTCGTCATCCTCGTCCTCAAAGTTCTCATCGCCATCGTTGGCAGTGGCTTCCTGGTACTGCTGGTACTCGGACACCAGGTCGTTCATGTTGCTCTCTGCCTCTGTGAACTCCATCTCGTCCATGCCTTCACCCGTGAACCAGTGGAGGAAAGCCTTTCGGCGAAACATAGCCGAGAACTGCTCAGAGATCCGCTTGAATAGCTCCTGGATGGCTGTGCTGTTCCCAATGAAGGTGGCGGCCATCTTAAGCCCTCGGGGTGCGATGTCGCAGACCGCTACCTTCACGTTGTTGGGGATCCACTCCACAAAGTAGCTGCTGTTCTTATTCTGGATGTTCAGCATCTGCTCATCTACCTCCTTCATGGACATGGGCCCCCGGAAGACTGTGGCCACAGTCAGGTAGCGCCCATGGCGAGGATCGCAGGCTGCCATCATATTCCTGGAATCGAACATCTGCTGGGTGAGCTCAGGAACAGTGAGAGCTCGATACTGCTGGCTGCCCCGTGCTGTCAGAGGAGCAAAACCCGGCATGAAGAAGTGGAGTCTGGGGAACGGCACCATGTTGACTGCCAGCTTGCGCAGATCTGCATTGAGCTGTCCAGGGAAACGGAGTGAGGTGGTAACGCCACTCATGGTGGCTGACACCAGGTGGTTGAGGTCGCCATAGGTGGGGGTCGTGAGTTTAAGAGTGCGGAAGCAGATGTCATAAAGTGCCTCGTTGTCGATGCAGTAGGTCTCGTCTGTGTTTTCGACTAACTGGTGGACCGACAGGGTGGCGTTGTAGGGCTCCACAACAGTGTCCGACACCTGATGGACAGAAGATAGATCAGATATGAAGAGATGGATAGGTGAGATGGAAGCAATGAAAGGGGTTGAGGTTGGAGGCCTGGGAGACCATGGAAGACAACTAAAGTTGATGATCACAGAATTCTTTCCATGGTTCGGAAAAACCCTCCACAACATCTAGCCAAGTCAAGAACATTCTCAAGGAGGTAGCTACATCATTGTGAAAGTCTATAATCAGGATACCCCCTTATGAATGTTAAAGGGTTTACAACAAGGTGCAAACCATTCAAGAACAGGATGGCCAGATTAGACTTTGCCAGACAACATCTAATAGAATCTGGAACATTCTGAACAGTTCTGGAAAAATTTCTTGGACAGATGAAACCAAAAGGAACTCGTATCAGAATGATGGGAAGATCAGTTCAGGATCTGATGCATACCACAAGGAGCTTCCTAATCGGCTTCACTTTTCAAACCTGAAAACTTTTATAAAGAGTCTAGATAGAAATCAGCAGGGACTAATTCATTGTTAAATCAGCTAAATCACACAAATGCAAGTTTGTATTAAGTTGTCTTGTTTCTTCTTGAACTGTTTTGTCTATAAATCCCAAAGAAGTTCAAAAATTGTGATGGAAATCAGCAAAGGCTTAAATGAGAAAACCAAAATTCTTAGACTGCTAATTCATTTTCTCTCAAAGTCAAACCCTAACCTCTTCCATCAGTATATGTGACTCTGTTCTTTTGTTCTTTTTCTTTCCTAAAACATGTAGCAAGGGTAGGGGTAAAACCTGACCCTAACCCTGAGATGGGTTTAGCCTCACAGGGTTAAATTTAGTAAGTTGTTATGGATCTTTCGCATTTATGTTTTCTTCTGAATCAGTAGAACAAAGAAGCATCGTACCTTCGGTGAAGGCATGACGCTAAAGGTGTTCATGATCCGGTCGGGGTACTCCTCCCGGATCTTGCTGATCAGCAGGGTGCCCATGCCTGAGCCGGTGCCCCCTCCCAGAGAGTGAGTCAGCTGGAAACCCTGCAAGCAAAAGTACAGCTGGAAGTTCACGCTCTCTTCTTTCACAGTAGGCAGTGATATGAAAGATGATAGTCCTATTAACAGAAAGTCAGATTCTGTTCTCAGATATTCATGAACCATATTAACTTGACATATTCAGTAAGATGTGACTTTTTGGAAAAAACGTTTTTCAAGTATTTCGTCATAAATCAACACGCTAGCTGCATTAAAATGTCCTCCTGATGACAGCACTAAAGGGAAAGTTGGGAACCAAAAGGGTTTTCGCACTTCATCCTTTGGGCACTATAAGTGTTGTGATATTGGAAAAACAACATCTAGCCAGCCAGCCAACGTGTCCTGGGCTTCCTCTTAGTTGGAATACACTGACATTATAATATTTAGTTATTCTCCAACATGAAAGAAATAGGTAAGCCTTTTGTAATCTTCTTGTCAGCACCTGCCAAGAAGAATGATCCTTTTTGTAAATGTTCACTGTGTTAGAAATGAACTTATAGCAATGGCCTCATAACTGTCTTTACTTGATCAGTGACGTTTCCCAAAAGACCATTTTAGTAATCTATTGCACTCCCATTTATATAGCACTTTTCTAATCTGCCTCTCATCCATGGTGAATTTGGAATCACCAGTTAACATAACATGCACGTCTTTAGACTGTCAAAGGAATCCAGAGTACCCGGAAGAAACCCATGCAGGCACATGAAGAACACAGAAACTCCACACAGAAAGGTCCTAGCCTGGGTTTGAACGGGGAAGCTTCTTGCTATGAGGTGATATTGCTTACCACCACACCACTGTGGTGCCCGTGGTGCCCCAGTAGGTGCTTTAGGTCTGATAACCATCCCTGGGTTTCAGCACAGATGCATCTATATACTGTCACGCTGTTTTTGAGCCATTTCTGACCATTTTAGCCAATTATGATGCACAGCAAACATGTCAGCTCCTGTAGTGGCAGCTGTGTCACTTTACGCCATATTCTCCCTCGTGTGAAATCAGATGAAATTCCTTGAACTCACCCGGTATGCCTCCACCTTAAATCTGAGCCTATATTACCTTGAACTATGACCTTGCTCTCTCTAAAATGTTCTTGATTCTTCTACCCAGTCTAGTGATTAATCATGCAAGTATCAGGAATGTTCCAGCAGCCCAGTCAGTTCCTATGGTGGCAATGATATTTTCAGACTCATCTTTATTAATCCCAGGGGGAAATTACTCATTTCATTCATTTCATATAAACTCAATATACAAAATTTGGCTCAGATCCAGCTATCCAGTCAGCTCCTCTGATGGTAACAAGAATTTCGTTAATGACGCTGTCTGACCTTAACCTTTGACCCCACAATCTCATAAATTCTACCCATCACAGGTATGAACCACACAAAGTTTGGTAAAGATCCAGCAAACAGACGGACAATCTGAAAACATGGTGCCTCTGTGGTGGAGCAGTCATTAAAGAGGAAACATTTTTTAACGTGCTGATTTATTCCACATGTGGACATGTGGACTGAAGTCATTCAGTAAGGCGGAGGGAGATGCAGTGTTAACTCCAAGTTTGCAGGTACAAGTTAACTAAATGTTTGTAAGTTGTATGCATGAACGCACCTGATGAAGTTCAGTGATTTATGGAAATGATACACAAATTAAATTCATCATCATCATCATTCATCATCTTCCGCTTATCCAAGGCATCAGATTTTTGTTGACTGAAATGGTAATTTCTGCAAAAGTCTCTGAGCAGATTAACCCTTTAAAACGTCAACCACAGAAGCAGCAGACAGACAAACTCCTGTGCTTTGAGAGGTTGAATGACTGTTTTTGTGAACAGAGCCTATTAGAGTGTGTTGGTTTCAATTCCTCATCAAAAAGTAGCCATGTGACAGCAGGTAAACCTGTGAAAATGTAGTACGCAGTTGCAAAGTTGGCAAAAGTCAACAAACTTTGTTGTAACTATGTATAAAAACCATAAGACTCTACTGGGAAAACCTGTAATTTAACCTGACAGAATACCAGAGCTGCAGACATTACCAGGCGATGTTTTGGTGGTAAAGCCTTCACCATTTAACCAGCGTATGCTGACGTATCAGAACTATCAGTGTGTGTTCATAGCATATTCAAACGAGTTGGATGTATACATAATGTATTAGTAACTTAAGCCCCTGTCACACCATGACGATTTAACAACTTAGGAAAAAACTGTAAGTACGTCAATTGTTCTAGGGAAGTTTTGTATGTGTTAATTACGCCAGTACATGAGGTAGTACAGTAAACCAGCCACAGAGGCCCACAAGCCAGTGTACTCCTAGTGCCGGTCCCAAGCCCGGGTAAATGGTGAGGGTTATATCAGGAAGGGCATCTGGCGTAAAAACTTTGCCAAATCAAATATGCGGATTCATAACCAGATGATTCGCTGTGGGGCCCCCTAATGGGAGCAGCTGAAAGAAGAAGAAGAAGAATATGAGGTAGTACAGTGAGGCTGCGGGAAAGTTTAGAGCATGCACAAAACCTCAGATGCTTGCCCGCATATGGCTCTTACGTTCTGCATATGAGGACCATCTACTGCAGGTACTTAATGCAATCGGAGACTCACATAACTCATGTCAAAATACATGGAGGTACCCAAAACATATTAATAACCAGTGAGTAACATATTTTTAACATATATCCAGTCAAACTGAACATGTTTCCCACACAGCTGCTGAATAATTGCGTATGTGGTGCGTTTAAGGGGAGTGGTATAAATGGGCTTCAAGGTGTAAATGCCGGCATATATGTTATGCAAACGTCCGTTTAGCAGCATCGTTCCAGCGTTTTAAGGGAATTCGAATGTGTCGGCATGAGCTTGTTAAATCATCATGGTGTGACAGGGGCTTTATCGCCACATATTTTGACTTTTCAGTAACTTACAAGAAACGTGTGTGAACATGTGTCAACGATTGGATAACTTACCTACAACTTAAGGCCTGTGTATGTGGGATGCATGAGCCATATGCTGGCATACTTCTGAAATTTTGTGCATGCCCAAAATTTTTCAGCGATCTCACCGTACTACAACATATACCAGCATGCCTCAGCGTGCTCTTAACTTATACAAAACTTACCAATAACTTATTTGATGTACGCCAGCGCATTCACCACTACATCTACATCGCCATACGCTGCTTAAATCGTCAAGGTGTGACAGGGCTTTTGACCTCATGGCCTCAAAAATGTTATTATTTCTTCTACCCATCATAGGTAGTAAAACACACAGTCTGGTAAAAACTCTGCCAACAGGTCAGCTGCTGCAGTGGAAACAACATTTGTAATGGACAGACGGACAACTGGACAACATAATGTCTTTGGGCAAAAGAGACAGTACATATTGCTGCTTCATTTCTTTGTGGTAGTTTACATCATTTTCACCAAAAACACTTTCTGGTGATTGTCCCTGTCCTGGATTAGCAGAGCATCAGACAGGCTGACCTTCACTTGACTATAATTAAACGCCCTCCCTGCTTTCTTCACGTGCATCAGGTTAAAGTCACACTTCAGAACAGTGCTTGTCCTGCAGAGTCAGTCAAAATGCAGGACGCTGCCGCAAGATGTGGGACGGGGGACAAGGGGGTAAAAATGCTGTGAAGTCCCACATAAATGGGGACATAAAAAGAGCGGTAACTGTGAGATCACCTGGAGACAGTCGCAGTGCTCGCACTCCTTCCTCACTACGTCCAGGACCGAGTCCACGAGCTCCGCCCCCTCCGTGTAGTGACCTTTGGCCCAGTTGTTCCCTGCACCTGTCTGACCTGCAGGCGACCAATCAGAACGGAGAAAATACATCTGTGAAATGTAAACTGATCACCACGACAGATGGAAACGCACAGGCAGACACACACACACTGCTGGTGGTGACCCATTTCTCAGCCGCTGGACAGCAGGACAGGAGCGCGCGCGCGCGTGTGTGTGTGTGTGTGTGTGTGTGTGTGTGAGGCAGAAAGAGCTCTAAAACCTCCCTGCTTCATCTCCTGCTCAGACACAGTTTATAAAGCAGTCGCCTCAGTGTGTTTACTGTAAAGATTTAATGTCGGAGAGTTTCACCGCTGCTCCAAAAACGGAGCTTAGAGAGGGGAATTCTGGGCTCGGCGTCCTCAGGTGGACAGAAACACTGCTCACAATGAAGGATCATGGAGCTCTGCGTCTGCTGGATGAGGACGTAGACATATTATAAGATCATAACGCTTTATGTCAGAGCTGCATTTTCAGCGTCATCTGCCCTCAAATGCACAAAACCCATCAGGACACGCAGCCTAAAGGAATTCCACCTGTTAAAATGAACTCGCTGCACTTTCAGCTTCCAGCAAGACTTTCTGATGATAATAACAGTTATTTCAGCAATTTAGGGTCCAAAATTCTGCTTCAGTGCCCAAAATCAGAGAAAGAGCATGCCTTCAGACTGCTGTGATCTTACATTTGTTTCCATTTAACACTCTGCTGGGGAGGGCCCTTCTGTAGCAGCAGCAGCAGCGATGGCAAAGATGTCATTTTTTAAAGGAAGTCACATTGTTGATTTTCAGCTAATATTTCTAAAATAATCATTTAATATTAGTTTTATTCATAATTTAAATGATTTCATTACAGATGGCAAAGGTAACTTCGGCTGCTCCCTTTTATTCTCCCCAAGGGGGCGCCACAGCAGATTAATCCGCATTGGTAATTTGGCAGAGGTTTTTTTTTTTTTTTACTTCTGTTGCCCTTCCTGATGCAACCCTCCATGGTGAGAGGTGAGAGGGGCTTGTGTCCCCACCCGGAATCAAACCAGGGCCCTTTTGCGGGGACACTACAGCAAATCATCTACTTAGCGTAGAAAAACAAAATAGAAGGAGCACCGACGTTTTAAAATTTACCACACAGCTGCTAGCGCGAAATAAGAAAAACATTTTAATAAATGTATTGTTATAAAAACAGAACAGTGACAGCTGATCACACTGTCCACCTCTGCTCCTCCTCAGCTCTGCTTCTCAGGTCCGAAACCCTTCTGATTTGGCTGATGTGCCACATCCAGACTTGGCTCTGAGCAGCCAAAGTTCCTTTGCTGCTCTGCAAAGCCGACCAGTTCTCCAAGCAGCCAGTCATCCACTCTGCTCCACCCCAGTCTGCAGCGTTTCACCTCCTCAGCTCTGCTTCTCATGTCTAAAATCTGTCCGAATCAGCGACTCTGCTCCAGATTTCACTCTCTTCTTGCTCAGAACAGCTAAAGTCCCCCCTCTACTATGCACAGCTGACAATCTGCCCGTTTCTCCACACATCCTTCACCTGTTCTGCCTGGCTGAACATCCCACCGCCGACCTGTTTGACCTTGCAACACTTCCCTATATAATTATCTATCAATGTCATTCAGGGAGATCTGGCTCAGGGTATACCAGCCTTCCTATCAAAGTGTGTGCAAATAATAAGTGTAGCATGGCAACCAGGCATGCACTGTTGAACGCAGCATTTTACATCGGCTTCTGTGTCCCTTGGCATCTCTAGGTATAAGTGGTTGTGCTTTTTTTCTTTTCATCCCACACTAAATAAAGATATTTCTGGAAGAGTCAGGAAATATGAGTGGATGGGGTTTTATTTGAACAGCATTTTAAAATGATGGAGTCAAAATGACCCCGTCGGCGGTTCTAGTGTGAAATGTTTGATAAACGTGCTCTGATCACGTCTGCTGAACAAAGACAGGTGAAGGTTACCAAAGATGAAGTTGTCTGGTCTGAAGAGCTGTCCGAAGGCTCCCGAGCGAACGCTGTCCATGGTTCCAGGCTCCAGGTCGACCAGCACGGCCCGCGGGACGTATTTATGTGCTGCACACAGAGAGGAGTCGTTACCTTTGTGGGCCAAAACTAAAGAGAAACAGACTGACTTGACGCTGACGCACACCTCTGCTGTCACACTTGCACTTACAGGATGCTTCATTGTAGTAAACATTGACCCTGTCCAGCTGCAGAGCTGAGTCACCCACGTAGTTCCCGGCGGGGTCGATGCCGTGCTCGTCACTGATCACTTCCCAAAACTGAGTGAGTCACGGTAGCAGAAGAGAAAAAGAAAACGTCTGTGAGTCAGAGCTCCTGCCTCTGTGCTGTATTCACTCACTCACTGACATCTGAGGTTTAAAAGTCACCCAAACATGATGCCGTAAAGGCCTCACCGCTTCTACAGAGCTCCTGAAGGCCAAAAACATTCTGTTCACAGGAACCACTAACATACAGTAACTTAAACAGACCTGATATGACACACAATGTGAGAACCACTGTAACAAACTGAGGCTTATTTTTAA
Organism: Etroplus canarensis; assembly: GCA_015106775.1. Classification (NCBI taxonomy): domain Eukaryota; kingdom Metazoa; phylum Chordata; class Actinopteri; order Cichliformes; family Cichlidae; genus Etroplus; species Etroplus canarensis. The sequence goes on from VUQH01083119.1 coordinate 10,027, forward strand.
TCCACTACCTACTCTGTACCATGTGAGGAAATGATTAATGGTTAAAAGGATTAATGGTCAGGAAAGTCAGAGGTTTAAAATTGTGACTTTTTCACAAACTACAGTGTGACTGTTTGTCCTTTCTGGGCTCTGCTCAGTCAGTCAGACTCTTTGTAGGGCTTAGTGTGTGTTTTCTATGCTGTGGAGATGCACTATCTGAACAAAACTATAATCACTGAATCCAGGTGTTTGATTCAGTCCCAAATGCAGCAGCTAGCCATACAGTCTGTCTTTACAAACATTAGTGAAAGAATGGGTGGTTCTAAAGAGCTCACTGAATTCTATCATGGTGCTGTGATAGGATGCCACCACTGCAACCAGTCAGATGGTTGAATTTCTCCTCTTCTAGACCATCAGTGGGATTATTACAAAGTGGAAGCATTTAGGAACCACAGCAACTCAGTCACAAAGTGACAGACCACGTAAAGTTACAGAGCGGGGTTGCTGAGTTCTGAGGCACATAGTGCACAACAGTGACACAGTGACTGCAGTTATAAAATTTCTCTGACATTAACATCAGCACAACGGGTTCATAGCATGGGTTTTCAGGGCTGAGCAGCTGCATGCAAGACTTACATCACCAAACACAATGACAAGTGTTGGATGGAGTGGTGTAAAGCACGCCATCACTGAACTCTGGAGCAGTGAAAGTGTGTTCTGTGGAGTGACAAACTCTATATCTCTATCTGGCAGTCTGATGGACCAGTCTGGGTTTGGTGAATACTAGGAGAACGTTACCTGCCTGACTGTAAAGTTTGGTGGGGTTGTTTTTCTGGGGCTGGCCTGGGCCCCTTAGTTTAAGTGAAGGGAAATCTTAATGCTTCAGCTTACCAAGACATTTTGAACAATTCTATACTTCCAACTTTGTGGGAATGGTTTAGGATACGCCCTTTTCTGTTCCAGCATGACTGTGCCCCAGTGCACAAAGCAAGCTCTATAAAGGCATGGCTGGATGAGTTTGGTGTGGAAGGACTTGACTGGCCCACACAGAGCCCTGACCTCAACCTCATCCAACACCTTTGGGATGAACTAGAATAGAGATTGTGAGCCAGACCCTCTCATCTACCATCGGTGTTTGACCTCACAAAATGCTCTTGTGGATAAATGGACAAAAATTCCCACGTACAGACTCCAACATCTTACAGAAAGCCTTCACCAAAGGAGTGGAAGCTGTTCTAGCTGCAAATGGGATCAACTCCATATTAATCCCTATGGATTCAGAATGGGATATCGTAAAATCTCCTGTAACTGAAATGTGTAGGTGACCCAATATTTTTCCATACAGTGTACATCTTTTATAAAGTCTATTACACACACTGACACAGAGAGCTCTTGAACTGAACTTGAAATTTAAAGTTTAGAGACGTCATTCAGTCTGAAAAAGGGACATTAGAGTTCCAAAATGTGTCTGCTCCTTCTCTGCTTTGACTTCCAGTCCAAAAAGTCAGACTGAAATAGCTGTTTGATTGGTCAGTGTGTGTGTGTGTGTGTGTGTGTGTGTGTGTGTGTGTGTGTGTGTGTGTGTGTTCACTCAGATTCCTTGAATAGTCTCTGAGTGCCTCACAGAGTTCACTTCACTCCCCCTTACCACTTCCAGTACACTCAGACTAACTAAATACATTTACTGCTCATGAAATTTATTCCCGTTTTTGTGACTTTATAATTCTACTAAAGCAGATTTCAGAGGCATGTCTTGTACTTTTAGCTACATTTATCATATTTTATTTATATTTCACCATATTTCTGAACCATTTGACATGTGACAAGTTATAAAATCAGCAGCATGGTTGTAATTTCTCACATGATTTCATTAAAATATCCGTAATAACTGAAATAAAGATTGAATAAAATGTCTAAAAATAAATACATGGGGCTGCACTTTGACTTTTGCAGTCTTTCCAGTGAAGTACTTACAGCGTGGTTCTGCTGCTGCACACATCATATGAATACCTGATTGGTAAGATGTGTGAAAAGATCATTTTTAATGAATAAAGACCCCAGGCTCTGACACAGCTGAAGGTCAAAGGAAAGGTCAGATCTGCAGACTAAAGCTGAGTCTGGAGATAAACCCGGTCTGTACCTTGGTCCCGATCTGGTTCCCGCACTGTCCCGCCTGGATGTGAACTATTTCTCTCATGGTTCCTCTGCGTGTGTCCGTACAGCTCTGTGCTCTGCTCTGCTCGCTGCTCTGCTGCTGTGCTTCTGCAGGCCGGGAGCGCGCAGCAGGCTTCATCTCCTCCTCTTGTCAGGCGCGCTCCCGCTACCACGCCCTGAGGGGAGGGGAGGGGAGGGGTGCACCCGTGGGCCCAGTTTGCCCCAGTCAGCATAAACCTCTTTGTCTGGTTTGTTGGAGCGACTGAAGGACACAAACAGGACTGCAAGCTCAGTTCCAAAAGTGTTGGAACGCTGCATAAAATACAAATAAATGCAAATAATGCAATCATTTGCAAATCGCACAAACCAATATTTTATAAACAAAACAACACAGAAAATATATCAAATACTGAAAGTGAGTCATTTTACTATTTGATGAAAAATACCAGCTGATGTCTCTACACGTCTCTGAAAAGTTAGGACAGGGCCATGTTTCCCATGTTATAACTTTATTTCATAGATACAGTAATTCATACAGTAACTGAATAGCTGTTTGATTTAGCAATTCATAAATGAGTTATCTGGTTAAGAACACACAGTCGAAAATCATTATTTCCCTTTGTGTTTCGTTAAAATGTTTGAACAGTGACTCATACAGACCACATGGTGGCAGTAATGTTCTACTATAGAGAAAAGTAAGTAGTGGAAAAAAAAAAGGGAGACTTGAGAAAGCAGTGCAATGCCGTGCAATTTTTTGTTTGTAATGTTCCGAAATATGTTCAGTAAACTGGTTGAACTAAGAACGTGAGTTTCCGGTCATTTTTCTGAGAAGATACAGCTAAGACCCCACATACCACTGTGTAGCGTCCCCTCAGTTGGTGAAAGGTCTGGACTGCAGGCGGGTCAGTCCAGCACCCGGACTCTTCTACTATGAAGCCATGCTGTTGGAATAGCTGCAGTATGTGGTTCAGCACTGTCTTGCTGAAATATGCAAGGCAGGGTCTGGAGGGGAGCATATGTTGCTCTAAAACCTGTCGATACCTTTCAGCATTGATGGTGCCTTTACAGATGTGCAGGTTGCCAGCAATGTTCCCTATAAGCTGCGTGCTTGCCAGCGCACTGCATAGACTGCATAGACTTGCTGTGCGTGATTGCACAGGCGCGCAGCTTAGAGGGAACACTGCTTGCCAGTACTATAGGCACTAATGCACCCCCATACCATCACAGATGTAGGCTTTTGAACTGAGCGCTGATAACAAGCTGCATGGTCCCTCTCCTCTTTAGTCCAGAGGATGCAGCGTCCATGATGGCCAAAAAGAATTTCAAACTTCGGTTTGTCTGAACACAGTCCATTTTGAATGATGTTTATTCCAGAGAAGACGGCAGCATTTCTGGACCAGAATCAGCAGTGATTTCCATGACAGACTCATGTCTCTTTGTAATGCAGTGCTGCCTGAGGGCCTGAACATCACCAGCATCCAGAACTAGTTTTCAGCTGTGTCCCTTGGTCACAGAGATCCACATCTCTGTGCTCTCTCTTTATGGAAAACCTGACAGAGATGTCTCCAGATTCTCTGAATCTGTTGGTTTCATGTTCTGTAGATGACAGAAGATTCACAATCTTTGAGGAACATTATTGTGAAATTGCTCCCCAGTGTGTGGCAGATTTCTGAACCTCTTCCCATCTTTACTTCTGAGAGACCTGTCTGTGGGGCTCTTTTTATACCCGATCACATTACTGGCCCGTTGCCAGTTAACTTCATTAGTTGCCACATGTTCCTCCAGCTGTTTCTTTTTAGTGCCACTTACTTTTCAGCATTTTGTTGCCCTGTCCCAACTTTTTAGAGATGTGTTGCTGCCATCAAATCAAGATGAGCTAGTATTTTCCTATGAAATAGTAAAATGTCTCACTTTCAATATTTGATATATTTTCTATGTTGTTTTGTGAATAAAACATTGGTCTGAGATTTGAAAATCATTGCATCATGTTTTTCTGTAGCTTTTACATAGCGTCCCAACACTTTTGGAATTGGGATTGTACAAATACGAATGTCTGCTTTGCTGCTGCACTTGTATTTAAATACTAATGTAAAATTAGTAAAGTCATGCATTCGAAATACTGCTTACAAAGTAAAAGTACACAAATACACACTCCTTAAAAAGTAAGGGAGAACATGATCATCACAGTATAACTGGTGCTGATTTTAGAGTCTGTTGGGACCCTAGGGCAAAAATTCACAGGGGGCCCCTCCAACCAGCATTCATCAACATTATGTTATAAATAATCTGACAGTATAACAGTAGCATGTTATGTTACACACTGTAGAATTAGAATTTCTCAAATTAAACATTTAAATGTTCTTCTTGGGCTCAGCTTTCACTCTTCATTGTTACTGTTAATGTCTCATTTGATATGGACAGTTTAATAGCTCCAATACAAATGGTTAAGCTGATGTGCTGCACTGGCTACTGAAACCATTCAGCCATCACTGCAGATATGGAAAACACAACCTCCATTGTGAATCAGTTCCAGCTGCTTTGGTGCAAATGAAAATGGCAACAGACGGCCTGGAGCAACAAGACATCACCCCTAAATGAGAATAGTTTCACAGACCTTATGCTGGTGCAGTGGGTTCTGTCTTCTTCCTGGTGCAGGACAACGCCCAGCCTCATGTGGCCAGACTGTGTGGGCACTTCCTGGATGATAAAGGTATTGATACCATTCATATTTCACTTTAAAGCTAAACATGCCCTTTAACAAATAAAGAGGAAATAACTTGTCTATTTTTATTAAGTTTTATTGATATACTAAAGTAATTCAGAGAAAGATGTTTGTTGCACTGAGTCTGGCAGGGTTGTCCAAACACAAAAGGAGAGTTCTGGCTCACTGGTGCACCGACCAGACTGCAGTATGGAGTGATGGCATTTCAGTCTTTTGGGGTGAGCAGTGGAGTAAGATAAGGACAAGTTTTGTCACCAGATCTTCTCTTCTTCTTCTTTTGCCACAGCAGATCATCTGCATCCATCTCACCCAGTCCCTTGAATCATCTTCCCTCACACCAACCCTCTGCATGTCCTCCTTCACCACATCAGTCAACTCTGTCTGTGGTCTTCCTCTTTTTGTCCTGCCTGGCAGCTCCATCTTCAACATCCTTTGTCCAATATATCCACTATCCCTCCTCTGAACATGTCCAAACCATCTCAGCCTGAGCTGTCCCTCTGATGGACTAATTTGTAATCCTGTCCATCCTGGTCACTCTCAGGGAAAATATCAACATCTTCAGTTTTGCAACCCCCAGCTCTGCTTCCTGTCTTTTTGTCAGTGTCACCGTCTCTAAACCAAAC
>VUQH01083122.1:0-40300 GCA_015106775.1 Etroplus canarensis
TGTGAATCTGTAACATTATGCTCCTTCAAGATATGCACATGTTGCTTTCCATGTACAAGATCATCAAATCTAGTATTCAACACTTTACTTTCCTTTTGTCCCTTTTCAAAATATGATTCCATACCACCAGATATTTTTGATAATTTACTTTCAATGCCGGATCCTTTTGAACCTCCCAATACTTTAATTTTAGCAACCGTGGCAGCAATATTTGTTTCCAGCTCCAGTTGCTCCCGCTGTCTCCTTAACTGTGCCTCATGCTGCTCCAAGGCATGTTTATCCTTAAGCAGTTTTTGTCTTACAATCAGTGCAGCTGCTTCAGCCATTATCCGTGCTGAAGTTGTACTTGAAACTCTGGAGTTTGAGCCTGAGGAACTTCCTTTACTCCTCTTATTTCCTATATTTGAAACATTGTCACCTGGTTGTATTTCCTCTTGTATATCAGATGTTAATTTAAACTGCTTTGGGGATTTTGAGATATATTGATCATTTGTAGAAGAAACCATCTCCTTTAATGAAACAACCTTAGCAGAAACAGGTATGTCTAAAGTAACAGCAGTAGGCACATTCTCAGCTTCATTGCCTTTTTCCATAAAGGTCTTCCAGCTTCAAGAAGCCACTGTTTGACATCTTCAACAAAATCATCATAATATTTTGTTATGCGTCCAAACCAGTCAAAATGAGTGTCTTTCTCGTTTTTAGGAATCAATAAAATGAATGCATCGTGAACTGCTTTAGCATTTTGATACAAATCATTCAGTTTTTCCAAGTTGAGCTGCGCAGCTTTTGCATTATCATCATTCTTCATCAGTTCCTTAATATCACGTGTTAACTCTTTAATTTTGTTAACATGAGATTTTCGCTCTTTCTGCAAAGTTTCCATTTTATAAGCAAGCACTTTGGCTGTCAGTTTTGCTGATCTTTTTTCTTCCAGTTCATGTTTGGCTTCTTTTGTTTCACTCATTGTCACTTTCTCACATGCATCAAAATCATTACATTTCACAGCTTGAAAGACGGATCACAGCCAATGCCTTTCTTTTGTGCAAACCTGTCATGTCTTGTGAGGAACAAACCCAAATGCAGGACGCTGGTGTAAAAGATTTACAAGTCTTTATTGAAAGTTCAGGCCGCTGGCTGGAGGGGAAAGGCAGGTTAGTGTCAGAGGACGGATCCAGCAGAGGAGTGTCGGTCATGAGCTCGGCCGGAGCTCGCAGGTAAACACAGGAAGGTTCGGACAGTGTCTCGATAGGAGAGAGTGACTGTGACGTAGCACACACAACGAACTGGCGAAGAGCAGTGCTCGCCGCCGGGCTTATGAATGGCTTTCCAGTACGCAGTGATCGCGTCAGGTGTGACAGCTCGGTAGCACAGATGAATCCCATCGGTAATTGGGTCAGGCTGCCACACCTCCTGGAGAGCAACAGAGAGAGAGAGAGAGAGAGAGAGAGAGAGAGAGAGAGAGAGAGAGAGAGAGATGGGGAAGAGCAGACAGACAGCAGACAAAACAAATACAGACATGTGACAGACTGGCCAGGAGGCGGTCATGACAGTACCCCCCCCTTAATGGGAGCCTCCCGGCGACCTGCCAGGCTTGTCTGGGTATCTGCGGTGGAACTCCTTCACTAGAGAAGGGTCCAAAATAGCAGATTTAGGCACCCAAGATTGCTCTTCGGGGCCGTATCCCTCCCAAGCAACCAGATATTGAAGGCCATGACCCCGGCGCCTCACGTCCAGCAACCTACGCACTGTATAAGCTGGCTCGCCATCGATGACCCGGGCAGGTGGAGGGGAGCCGGACGGAGGGACCAACGGGCTGGAACGGACGGGTTTGACCTGAGAGACATGGAAAACATTGTGGATCTTCATGTGCGGCAAACAGTGACTGGGTTAATTAATGACTGTATGGTGAACGGACCGATGAAACTGGGAGAGAGTTTCTTGGATTCAGTGCGCAGCTGAATGTGCCGGGTGGACAGAAAAACCTTTTGACCTGCTGAATAGGGGGGAGCTGGTTGTCTGTGTTTGTCAGCTTGTTGTTTATTTTGTACCTGGGTGCGTAGCAGGGCAGCTTTAGCGGACCTCCAGAGCCGACAGCAGCAACGAAGATGGAGCTGGACGAACGGGATGGCTAGATCATCCTCCTGGGGTGGAAAGAGTGGCGGTTGGTACCCCAGCGAGGCCTTGAAGGGAGAGAGGCCAGTGGCAGAAGATGAGCATGTTCCACCCAGGGAAGGTGAGCACTCCAGGTGGTTTGGTTTTCGGCCACCACGCAGCGCAGCGCCGCCTCCAGCTCCTGATTGAGCCGCTCCGCCTGCCCGTTAGTCTGTGGATGGAACCCAGAGGAGAGACTGACCTTGGCGCCTAGCGCGGAGCAGAACTCCTTCCAAACCCGGGACACAAACTGCGGGCTTCGATCGGAGACAATGTCCACTGGGATGCCGTGGAGGTGAAAGACATGATTGGTGACGATCTGAGTCGTTTCCAGGGCCGAAGGCAGCGTAGGCAGGGTGACGAAGTGGGCTACTTTGGAGAAACGGTCAGTGATAGTGAGAATAACAGCGTTACCTGCGGACGGCGGCAGGCCGGTAATGAAGTTCATAGAGATGTGTGACCAGGGTTGACCAGGAGTAGGCAGGGGACGGAGCTCTCTGACCGAGGGGGACGAGGAGGTCTTGCTTCGGGTGCAGACTGGGCAGGCGGCGACGTATTCACGGACATCCTGGATGAGATTGGGCCACCAAAACAGGTGCTGAAGGAAGGAGGTCGTGCTTGCACTGCCGGGGTGGCAGGTGAACTTGGCAGTGTGCCCCCAGTGGATGACCTTGCTCCTAACTGCTGAAGGTACGAAGAGCCAGTTGGGAGGTCCGGTGCCCGGGTCTGGCTCCTTCTGCTGGCCGTTCCGGACGAGCGTCTCTATCTCCCAGGTGAGCAAGCCAATGATACAGGATGGCCTCACTATCAGGAGAGTCAGAGGGAGAGAACTGGCGGGAGAGCGCGTCCGGCTTAACATTGAGGGAACCAGGCCGGTAAGTAATATTGAAGTTAAATCTAGTGAAGAATAAGGCCCACCTGGCTTGGCGTGGATTGAGTCTCTTGGCCACACAGAGATACGCCAGGTTCTTATGGTCGGTCCAAATCAGGAACTGGTGTTCAGCGCCCTCCAGCCAGTGTCTTCACTCGTCTAACACCAGTTTGATCGCGAGCAACTCCTTATCTCCAACAGAATAGTTCTGCTCTGCGGGGGAGAGACAGCGGGAGAAGAATGCACAAGGATGCAGTTTTCCGTTTACCTGTTGCGAGAGTACGGCGCCCACTCCGGTATCAGAGGCATCCACCTCAACGATGAACGGCTGGGAGAGGTCGGGCTGTGTGAGGACTGGTGCTGAAGTGAAAAGAGACTTGAGACGATCGAAGGCCTGCTGGACTGCGTTGGTCCACTGGAAGGTTCGCTTGGTGGAGGTGAGAGAGGTGAGAGGCAAGGCGACCTTACTGTAATCCTAAATGAACCTTCTGTAAAAATTAGTAAAACCCAGAAACTGTTGCAGTTGTTTATGGGACCCAGGTACGGGCCAGTCGACCACCGCCTTAATCTTGGCAGGGTTGGTTTTAACCAGTCCTCGCTCAACGATTAACCCCAGAAACACTGTTCTCTCAACGTGAAACTCACACTTCTCTCCCTTGACGAACAGGCGGTTCTCGAGCAGCCATTGAAGGACCTGCCGGATATGCTGCTGGTGTTTGGTGATGTTGCGGGAGTAGATAAGTATGTCATCCAGGTAAACAAAGACAAAGCAGTGGAGGAAGTTCCGGAGGATGTCGTTGACTAAGGCTTGAAACACGGAGGGGGCATTAGTGAGACCAAAAGGCATGACCAGGTATTCGAAGTGCCCCAGCGGTGTGCTGAATGCCGTCTTCCACTCGTCCCTCTCCCGGATGTGCACGAGGTGGTAGGCGCTGTGGAGGTCCAGCTTGGAGAAGACGGTGGCTACCTGTAACATCTCGAAAGCAGAGGACAGCAGAGGTAAGGTATACTTGTTACATACTGTGATCGCGTTGAGTCCTCGGTAATCGATGCAGGGGCGCAGGGAGCCATCCTTCTTCTCCACAAAAAAGAATCCGGCACCCACGGGAGAGTATGAGGGATGGATGATGCCAGCAGCCAGCGAGTCGTGGAGGTACTTTTCCATGCTCTCCCTCTCCGGTTTAGAAAGGCTGTACAGCCAGCTGGAAGGTAGCGGCGCCCCAGGCAGCAGGTCAATAGCACAGTCGTACGGACGATGAGGGGGGGAGAGAGAGAGCAAGGTCCTTCCGAAAAACCGCCTCGAGGTCATGGTAGACAGCCGGGATGTGGGTGAGGTCTGGTGGTTCCAGCGGAGCGGGGTCCTGCAGAGGAGAAGGCGGAGAGGCAGAGCGCAGACAATCCTGGTGGCATTTAACTCCCCCAGCCGGTGAGTTTGTTAGTGGTCCGGTCAATGGCAGGGTTATGAGCCTGAAGCCAGGGGTGACCCAGCACTAACAGAGTCTGTGGCGCCTCAAACAGGTAAAGTGTGATTTGCTCTAGATGATTACCTGAGAGCTGGAGTGGAACCTGAGCGGTGCAATGAGTGACCCGAGCCAGAGGAGCCCCATTGAGAGCGAGGATCTGAAGCGGTGTGGAGAGTTCCAGAAGCGGCAAGGAGAGGGCCTTAGCCAGACTGATAACCATAAAGCTCTGCTCGGCGCCAGAGTCAATGATCGCCTGGAGAGAAGACTGCTTGCCAGCTTCCCCCAGTTTAGCATCAATCAAAAGGTGGGGTAGAGAAGAGTTAATCGCCCTTAGGCCCGTCAGTGTCCCCACACCCACTGACGGACCTAATCTTTTGATCGCTGCTGGCAGTTGCTAATATTGTGGCCCCTCTTCCCACAGAAAAGGCACTCACCCGCCGCTGCCCTCTGGCTGTGCTCCTCGGAGGTGAGATGGGACCTGCCCAGCTGCATGAGCTTGCTCTCAGCAGGTGAGTCAGCACCGACCCCTCCAGATCCGGCGAGGGAGGACGGCAAGTGATTGATCCGCGCGGACTGTGGCAGCGAAGAGGGCGGTTGTCCCACAGGGAATCATCCAGGAGAGTCCACAATGCGACTAAATCCTCCAAGGTCAACGGAAGCTCTCTCACCGCCAGCTCCCTCCATAGGTCCTCATTAAGTCCGTTAAGCAGCGCCCCGCTGAGCGCGCTCACCTCCCAGCCCGTCTCTTCAGCAAGAATCCAGAAATCAAGTGCAAAGTCAGAAAACCTCTGGCCGCCCTGGCGGAGGGTGAGGAGACGGTGAGCGGAGACGTCAGCACTCGCGCCCTGGATGAACACAGTCTGAAACTTAGCTATGAACTCAGAGTACGAAATCTCAGCATGTGAGTTCAATACAGCCTGACCCCACTGAAGGGCTCTTCCTGTGAACAGATTCATCATAAACGCTATCTTAGTGCCATCAGAAGCATACGTTCGGTGAAGCTGGCCAAAAACCAGCTTGCACTGAGTCAGGAAGCCCTTAGCTTTGGCAGACTCACCAGCGAAGCTCTCGGGGGTAGGCAGCGCTCGCTTCGGGGGATCTGGAGGCAAGGGAGGCAGTCCTAGTCCGGGCTGCGGGTGTGGCTGAGGAGGCAGTGATCCCAGGCGAGACTCGCAAGAGTGGACCATTCCACCCAGCTCGGCGAGATTTTGGGCATGCTGATCCTGTTTGGCAGCGAGGGACTGAAGCACCCGTCCATGTTCCTCCAGAGCAGAGATCACCCACTGAAGGGGACTGTCGTCCGCTGGGTTTGCTTGATGGCCAGTTTGTTCTGTCATGTCTTGTGAGGAATGAACCCAAATGCAGGACACTGATGTGATTACAAGTCTTTATTGAAAGTTCAGGCCGCTGGCTGGAGGGGAAAGGCAGGTTAGTGTCAGAGGATGGATCCAGCAGCGAAGTGTAAACGCAGCTCGCAGGTAAACGCAGGAAGGTACGGACAGTGTTTCAATAGGAGAGAGTGACTGTGACGTAGCACGCACAACGAACTGGCGATGAGCAGGTAATTGGGTCAGGCTGCCACATCTCCTGGAGAGTGACGGGGGGGGGAGCAGACAGACAGCAGACAAAACAAACACAGACATGTGACAGACCGGCCAGGAGGCGGTCATGGCACAAGAGGGTGAGCATTGAATTTTGTCAGGATATGCTGTGTCCCTGAAGTCAGGATGCAGAAGATGGCAAATCCCCTAATCCCCAAAATAGAACTTTTCATGGACCAATGCATTCACAAATTCATACGAGAAAACAAAAAAGGAATTGGTAATTAGGCACAGGTGGGAAGAAAACTAATGAGAAGACTAACCTTGAAAGTATAACAGGAAGAAACAAAAGAAAAACATGGTTACTGTTGTGAAGTAGGGTGACCAGATGTTCCTCTTTATGTAGGACTGACCAGCATTTTTATTCCTTGTCCCCGTCCCACAGCTTGAGACAATGCCCGTATTTTGATTGACTCTAGAGGACATACACTTCTCTAAAGCCTTGCTCTTGCCCACTGCGTGTTAAGAAAACTGGGAAAGCCTTTTGCCTAATGCGATGCCCATCAGAAAAAATGTATAACTGACCGAAACATCACCAGTGTTGCAAGAAGAATAGGATGTAAACTACCGCAAAGAAAATTGGGCAGCAGACTGAGAAGCAGTTTTTGTGTCTAAAGACCATAAGGCTTTATATACTCCATCCATCCATTTTCTTCCACTTATCCAATTCAGGATCGTGGGGGCTTTAGCTTCCTTTTATCCTAATTGTATTTACTTCACACTATACTTGAAAATGCCTGATTTGGCTTTTGCATGCTACTGTGAATGACAATGTGGTAACCCGTGAAATTTACTGTATTTATTTCTAAGTTTGGGATTAGTTTGTTGGGATCTGGTCACCCTGATTTTAACCCAAACCAAGCCAAACAAAGCCTGGAACACACGACTGCCAAATTTAAACCACAGTCTTGGTGACCACATGAACTTTGGTGCCACCAGCTTACCAAGGCACCTACAGTATGCCTTGATGTGATCTGATAGAACAGCACTATTTGAACACATATAATGACAACGTGTTTGACGTTATGTGCTTTTCGTGTAGTGATAAAATTCTTTTACTGCCTTCGTCACGCGTTCATAACTCTAACCCTAACCCTCAAAAACCATTGTTCCCCTTTGAACTTTGACACAACACATTTTTTGACAACAAGTTTCTCTTTGTTGCTTTTGCTTTTTTTAATGATTACATATGGGGAAAAATGCTTTTTGGGGCCAGAAAGCATCAAGTGAAGAATGCAAAAGTTGTAGTAACACCTTTTGTCCATTACAATTAAATCACTGAACATCCCAGCTTGACATCCTTGATTTATGGTACCGTGTTTGTGTCCATTTGTGATGGTATTTGCCCACGCAGAAAAAAAAATGCAGAGGGAAACGCAGCTGACCAACTAAAAACCAACAGCATGTAATTCAAGGTGGATGACACTGTACATAGGTGACATGTTGGCTTGTTGAAAAGCAGGCTGGGACAGACAGGGAGCAAAAGCAGAGTTCTGATCATAGAGGAAGAAGGCTGAAAAAATATCCAAGGTTCTAAAAAAATAACAGCATAAAATTCATGACAGTAGCTGCTGTGGACACTTAATTGTTTTTAATACTCATTTTCACTTCAGCTCTTTGTATGTTCTATGCACTGATCTTTTCTATGGTTGGCTGAAGAGCCAACAACAGCACAAGCAAGAGTAGCCCACAGTTGTTTGTGACATTGTCTGCCACTTGCTGTAGCATTTACTATCACCAGGGGGCAGTCTTCAAAACTGTGCATAGGATCTCTGAAGGACCAAGGTAGCACTGTAAATCATTTGATTGACGTTTAGCTTATGGATACTGGCAGAAGAGGTGATCAGGAGGGCCAAGAGCTAGAATTGCTCATTGATAACAGAGGCTGAAAGAAAGTGGCCACAAAATAACAGTATAACATACATTTTATTTTTTTTTCACTGTATATGATGCAAATATGGATTGTATAGAGAAATATGAGAGTGATCCTCAGTGCAGGTCCAAGATAACTGTAACATAACTGTGTAACTGTGCATAGCATCCTAAATGTTAACGTTCTCTAATATTTGTTTCACGTTTACCCTCTGATGCAGTACATGTTTTTGTCTGTATTTTACCAAATTATCTCAACGCCACTAAGAAGACTTTATTAGGTATAATGTATTTGTGTGCTATCCTCCTTCAAGTTTCCTTTGTGTGACCTTTGTAAAAAACATGTTTAAAATATTAGAAACCTGAGTTCAAAAAGAAATTGGGATACATTTGTAATTTTTCATATTGCAGTTTCATACCCCTAAAAATGGGGATAATTTAAGTTTGTCATACTCAGAATGGGGTTCTTAATGTTCTAATGGAGCTAATAATATATTGCGGAGATGAGAGGAGGGATAAGCAAATGAATTAGTGTTTGCAGGCATAATGTAATATGATCATTGTAATGGAGGCATTCATGTATAAACTGAAGTCTTCAATTTCATCTGTTATAGTTTTGCTGCTCTCACGGAGCCATGTCATCCTCATTATGTGTTTTTTATCATTAAACAAGTCTATTTTGCACTGCTATTCAAACCTAGCTCCATTTTCAGGACTTGGCTTCAACACACACACACACACACACACACACACACACACACACACACATACAGTGCCACACATGCTGTTTTTGTTCCAGAGCATGGCACCCTGGGGGCTTCTCTTGGGCTATACAGAGAGATATCAGGGACCCACTTCACACACACTCTCCCCCACCATCTGACCTTTACAAAACACAAGTGTGGCATTTTTCTTTAATCATCTGCACCTAAACACATGAGAAATGGTGCCGTGCCTCAATTAAGACATCCTACGGCCCCACGAGAAAATGATTCACTTTCCTTCAATAGCACTCATTACCAAACCGAAGGAATTATCCCACTCAGCAGCATTTTCCCAAGCTTTCACTCATATAATTTACCATATAGTTATCTATGTTCCTGCTCTAGCCGTTCACTTGATTGTGGAAGATTTTTGTTCTGTAATCTGCAGTTTCTTTGTGGTTGTTGCATTCTGGTTCAGAAAAAGATGAGCTCAAACTCTAAGGCAGAAAAAGTTAAGTTGTTTAAAGAAAAAACAAACTTCAGTAAAAAAAAAAAAAAAAGTTGCTGGGAAGGCCGAAAAGGCTTACAGGGAGGAAAACAAAACAAAAGGCAGCTGCAAAGTCTAGGCAACTAAAGTCTAGCAAAGAAGGATCCAAAATGAAAACAAAGGAAAACCCAAGGAGTGACTTAATAAAGGTAAAAAATGCAGAGGCATGATGTTAAAAAAACATTGAGGTAAACACACAGGCTCACAACTACTAGGGACTAGATATAAATACACAGAGAACTAACAGGAAAACAGGCAATCACAAAGGCAGCAAAAAGACACTGATCGAAGTGAGAAAACACATAAGAAAGGTGATTAACAAAACAAAAACAGGAAGTAGCTATGACAGAGAAATACAAAATGTCACACAGACAAGCAGAAGGAGACAGGAGACAAGGAAAAAAAAGGTAAACAGTTAGCACGAGGGAGGTGATGTAAAATGCTAAAGACAGGACCCGCAACCACAACAAAATCCAAAAACATGACAGTGGTTGCATATTGGAGCTTACTTTACATACCTGTCTGTTTGTCAGCTTCTTTCAAAGGCCTCCCTCTGTCTAGTCAATACACTTTTCATTTCATCTTTGCCAGAATCTCTCAAAAGCTCAGCTCAAGGAACACACAAACAGAGAGACTTCTAAATAAATCCTTTCAATATGCCCTGTGTCTAGGTGAGGCATTCGCTCCTCGTCTGAATCACAACTACTGAGATGGGAAAGCCACTCAGAAGTGGATTTTTCTGCCTGACTTTTCCCAAGGACAAAGTGTTGTGTTGTCAGTCTGCAACTGAAGATAAACAAAAACACTGAGCCGCACAATAAAAATCTGTCAGTGCAGTCGGTTTTCTTTGTTTTTTCTTTTTTCTAAATATCAGATATGACTTTGGAACACAAATCAATATCCAAGGAGAGACATTTGTTTTTGCAGCATTATATATTTGTTATTTTTATCTCTATTTACCCAGGTAAGGGTTATCAATCTTGCAAGAAGAGGACAGATGTCAGTTCAGCTGTGATTTTTCTGAATGAACTGTTTTTTGAAAAGTGTAATACAACAAAACAGCAGAAAAAACTTTGTCCATAGAAATTAACTCTTGGTCTGATGTTTCATCATTAATCTTTTTAATTAAAACTAAGCTAAAATGCACTAAAAATCCCTTTGCTTCATTCCTTGAAGTTTACTCATATAAGCATCAAATAGGATGAACACATTTTTGTAAATTGCTTATTTTTTCTTGATTAATTCTACCTGTATAGAGAGGTGGAGATGTGCTTTTGTGAAAAGATGCTGCCCTCTGCTTCATTAGTGTGTAAACCCTGTTCACAAAAGGAACTTGAAAAGGCAAAAAAAAAACCCCATAATTTATTACATATTATAGATGATGTTAACTTTGTGCCAGCATTGTGGCACACATATGTTTTTAAAAAAGCGATCTAAATCTAAGAGCTGCATGAAGCAAATGAAAGGAGGTAAATGGGATATTGGCGTAATAGCAGTGGACAAATGAATGTGTGCACTGTTGGGTGAGCCCAAAACTTTTTTCCCCCTTGACTGTGATCTCTATAAAAGTTCTGAGGCAATAGGGAGTTCATATGAAGTTTTACATAAAACTAGAACCGCCAACATTTCAAACTACCTACAACTGACCCCATGCTCAAATAGCAGACGCAATTGCAAATACTTCATTTTTTGATGAGGTTGAGTTGTTAATTTTTATCTAATATTTCTAGGTAAGACTGCACAAAATAGGGTTTTAAGATTTAGTTTTAGGGCATTTATTAGTGTTACGAATGAGTGAGATTATTTCTTTACAGATCATAAAGGTATTTTTCTTTAGAATCCACAAACAAACAAAGGCTACAACAAATAACATAATAGCTAACATATATTAATGATTTAACCAATGTAGAAGAAGAGCGTTATGGAAATGTTACAACCAGTTGGTCCCTGGTTCGATTCCAGGTGGGGACACAAGCCCCTCTCACTATAGAGGGTTGCGTTAGGAAGGGCATCTGACGTGAAATTTCTGCCAAATTACCAACTGATCTGCTGTGGCAATCCCTTGGGGAGAATACAGGGGAGGAGCTGAAGGTACAGTCAGTTGTACAAAAATAAAGAAAGTATAAAAACAGAGTGCTCACTGTAAAACAGACTGAACAGCTGCTACAACAAAGTAAGAAATACATTTTAATAAATTAATTATTGTAAAAACAGAACAGTGAAAGTTAATCACACCATCTACAGCTGCCTCATCTTCACCCAGACTTCTCTCTCTCATCCCCCATGCAACCTGCAGCCCTTCATCTCCTTGGCTCTGCTCGACAGGTCTAAATCCAGTCTGTTTTGGCTACTCTGCTCCGGATTTCACTCTTTACTTACTTGGATTGTTTGCAGCATCTGTACTCTGCTCAGTTCAGCTAAAGTTCCCCCACTGCTCTGCAAAGCCAGCAACCCATCCACTTCTCCAAAGGTCCAGTCACCCACTTCGTGCCAGCAGCTCAGTATCCCATCCCTAAACCATCCAGACCTGCAACAGTGAATCACAGTTTATCTAACTACAGTCTTTTGTATATTAATCTATCCATTTCATCCAGCTAGCTCCATCTCATGATGTCGCAGCTTCATGTTAAAATATGCAAACAATTTGTGTTGCGAGGGAGCCAGCCATGCCAAGACTGATGAACACAATATTTTACATCAAAATGACTTCAACAGTGGTTCTTAACTGTCTGTTACGTCCCTGAGGTGGTCTATAGGTGAGGTAAGTAACACTGCACCACATGAGAGGAACACCAATCATTTATTGCCAGGTGATGTTAAGGAAGCCACAGAACCTTCAGGCAGAGCCGAGGCCAAAATAACAAACAAAACAGCCCTACAATGAAACCAAAACCACCAATAACTAACTTAACTAGGGAAAAGTAAAGTACAATCTTACAACTGAACTCCCTAGCAACACCAAGACACAGGAGAACGGTGGTAACAATCAAACTAAAATGGCAGCTCTCCCCTACCAGCTTCCTCTGGCAACTTAACACAAAAAAATGCAACATAAACTACTCAGTTTCAAAAGGACCAGGCAAACTCATGAACTAAGGCCAAAGAAAGCTCACAACCACATGGTGCTCTGTAAAATCATGATGGCCAAAAAGGCCCTGAACTGCAGCTTCCACCTGCTTATGTGGCCCCTGGAAGGTGCTCATTGGCTGCAGGAGCACAATGCCCAGCTACTACAGCAGAGGGGCAGCACACACTCATTTACCTACCCCCCCATATACTAAAAAATGAATAAAACCATTTTAGGAAAAGTAAGGAAACATGAGCTTTATTTTAGGGTTTTATTTTAAAAGAGTTGCATGATTTTAGAATGCTAAGCAGTCACTACAGTCTATGACACCGCTGTGGCATGTTCTGAAGGTTTACAAAATCATAACCCTTTATCAAAGTTTCTGAAATTTCAAAATCTGCACCCTGATGTTTGTGACAAAACAATTTGTTTACGAAGTCTTGCAAATCATGACACTCAACGAATTTAATCACAAAGTTGTTAGGATACGTTTGTGATTTATTGAAAACCAAATTTGGCTGATTCATAATCACTTACATGGGATCGGAAACAAGTACAGTGTGAACCGTGACAAATTTTGATAAACAAACAAAGGATCAAATCTTGCTTTGGTTGTATTTCAACCACACAGTTTTGTATCAAAAAGTCAATCATGTGATCCCCACTGCCAAAAGCATATGCTTGTATTCTGACATAATCTGGGCATTTATGAAGAGATTCTGATAGTGAATGAGAGAAAAAAATTGACACTTTGTTGCAGACATGTTGCAGTCCTTCTTAATTTGAACTTCTTGGGATTCAATGACAGAGGGTTTTTACACAGGCCTGGGCTGGCAGCTTTGTCTGCTAAGACAGTCAAAGTTTTGTCTGTAGCAGGTTGCAAGTTTCTGTCCAAGTCATTAATTCAAAAAGAAAAGTTAAGTCATGGCGCTGTTCAAAATTCTGCTCACTGTTGAACTTGTAATAAATATTCATGTTTTATTTCCTTTTGAATCTTTTCCTTGTCTGTGTTGTTTTTTTCTTTTCTTCTTACATTTGTATGAGTTGATCCACAGATATTTCTGTTTTAAAGAAAGGTCAAAACTCTGGAGACTTTGTAATTTTTTTGTATCACTTCCACAAAGCCCGGCGATAATTGTATTACACATAGTAGTGTGCGCTCTTGTTCATATAAAAAAACATTAGTTTTATAGTTCATATAGCACTTTCCCTAACTTCAGTTTGACTGAAGGAAGAGTTTTGAAACTGGAAAAAGGAAAAGTTACAGTCATAATGCATGTGGAACACACGAGTGCAGTGAAATGCACTCAACAGCTCCTCCTGTGTTGTACAGATAGGGCACACGCCAAAACCAGATTAATTTATATTCCTATCAAACTGCAAGATGATCTGGCTGCTTACCATCTGCAGCAAAGATGGTCAGGTCTGTCTTCTCAAAGTCCATCAGAAAAGATGGACATAGACCTCAGTGATTTTTCTACAAACTGTAAAACCTGAACTGTGGGTGCTGGATTAAAGCTACCTTACCCTTCCAGTGTTCGTGTGAAATGCGCCTCCAAAAAAAAATGCACCATAAGAAGTTGGAGAAGCTAGGGGGGTAAGCTTACAGCAGCATGTTTTCCCTTTGCTGTCCACAGTGTTTTGCACACACCTGCTGGTGTATTGATCTGTGTTGTTCTGTCAGTCAGCCTTATGATATGAAACACTTTTGGCTGTCATCCCTCTTGTTACTTAGCAAATGAAACGGGTGGAGAGCTGTGACTTGCTCCTGTCTGACCTGTTGCTTTATACTTTGTTCCAAGTTCCTACCTGTACGAGGCAGAGCAGAAGTTAAGCATTGTAAGCTTGGATGAATGTGGGGACATTAAATAGATTTCCCCACATTCCATTAATCGCTGAAGTTGTAAAGGATTTATAGGCTCTTTGTAATAGTTTGGGCACAAATATCTAATCTTAAATGTAGCTTAGCCTCCTGAGGTCTGTACAAAATTAGATGTGGTTCTGAAAGTTAATAATGACTTTAGCCACTTGAGGCAAAAAAGTAATATTCATGCTTATAATGATACAATAAATGGTGAATGAAATTTATGAAGTCTGATTTAAATTTAATATCATGTCATGTTTAAAAGTATGTGCTCAGCTCTGTTCTAGTCAGTGTCTTTACCAGTGACATTATCTTCTATCCAAAATGAAACGAGGATCAGTTGGGACATGTGCAAGGTGTTGTTTATTTATCACAACTCACTGTTTGCTTTCGTGTGCTGTGTCGTGTCGTGTGCCTACGTGTAATTATTATGCATGGATTTTATTTGGTGTTAAAAGTTGATGCTGAAAGGTGTTAAAGTTGCAGGCTGAACAGCTCAATGAATTACTGGCATTCCTTTTAAAGCTGAGTGGAGCTGCGTATTTGGGTGATTATTCTCTCTACAGCAACAAGAAACCCCTTTGACCTATTTTATTGTGCCTCTACCATGGAGGAATTATGTTTTTGGGTTGTCTGTTCATGCGTGCATCCATCTGTCTGTTACAAATCTTGTTACCACTACAGGAGCTTTGATTGATGCATCTTTACCAAATCTTTACCAAAGAGCCAACACAGAGAGATGGCCAACCATTCGCACCTACAGTGAATTTGGAATTGCCAGTGTGCATGTCTTTGAACTGCGGGAGGAAGCCAGAGCACCTGGAGAGAACCCACACTAGCATTTGAGAATATGCAAGCTCCACACAGAGGGTCCTAGGCAGGCAGGCAGGCTGCGTGAGTCGAACCCAGACCTTCTCACTGTGAGTTGACAGTGCTGCCTGTTTTAACAGTTACAATTTTAAGAGTTATAAGTCAGTCTGTGCAGTAGTGATTTGGGATGACATCACCGTATCTAACTCCTGTCCATACAGCCTCCTGGATGTGAAGTAGAACACGCCCCCTGAACCAATACATGCCAATCAGAGCTGCCAATCATGAGGTTATGCCTCAATTTTACAGCATCTAATTAGTAATTCAAAACAAACTTATAAGAAAGGTGACCATTTCAGCCCAAATCAGCATGATAAGAACTATGAAAAATGGCACAGACTGTCTTTGGGACAAATTTATCTGAGGAGAATTTTCACATTTTAGTTTTACCTTGGCTCATTCACTTACATAGAGGGGGCGGAACTAAAGATCTATACTGTAGCCAGGCAGTAGAGATGTTTTGGCTTCACTTTTGGGAAGCTGTCAAGTCATCTATGTTTTCTACAGTTATTGACACTTACAAGATTGTGGGGTCAAAGGTCAAGGTCACACAGGATCAAAGTTAAGGTAGTGGCATGCTGATCAATTTAATTAATTGTCATTTGATACGTTGTCATAAAAAACTCATTCCTTCATACCTTGTTGCACATTTAAACCAAACTCCTTATATCACAAGTAAATGAAGATTTCATCTGGAGCAGGTTTAAATATTGCTCGATGGATGTAAAGATAGCTGGAAGAGTTGTACGTTTGAAAACTAAATCCTTTGATTTGCTTTCTCTGGAGGCAAGAATTTATTTAAAAACTGTATAATTTGTATGCAGCTAAGTGATATTAAATGCATACATGTGTCTTGTGTTAATATTTGTGTTCATTATAAACACATCACAGAGGAGTTTTTGCCTAATTGCATGCTCCCCAAATGTATTTGTGCAAGTTCTCTGATTAAGAGTGGGATTGTGAGAGGTTAACAGCTTTAATTAAAGAAACCAAAATCTATTCTTCACAGAAGGGTGATGGTGGAAATCTTTTTAGCTCACCCGGTACAGCTAATAAACCGAGCAATTCCCCTTTTCTTGGGCCATATAATTGATTCATTAAATTGCTCTCTCCTTTATTCCTTCACTGTTGACTCCATTGCCTCCTGCCTTCATATAAAACGCAAGCAAAGGATCCAATCATATAAATAGGTTCTCCTTTATATTCTCAGCAGGGATTACATCAGTCTGCATGAGAGAATGAGAAAAGCGATAGCGGGTGTTTTGAATGTGGGCTTAGGCTAGAGTCGCAGAGTGTGTTGTTCGTATTTGCTGAAGCATGAGAGGAGTCACTGAAGATCCATCGATTTGTGGCCAGTACCAGCTTTCTTACTCCTTGCCTCTCACCAGCAAACCTACAGCTTTGTTTGGATCAATGGGACAAATGGTAGGGTTTGATGGGACTCATTCTCAGCGGCTCATGAGCCACACCAGCCACTGGATGTTTCCGATGTTCCAGCTAAAGCAATACCCTCAGTGTAAGGTGTGCAAATACTTAGTTCTCCTGTATCAGAGAAGGATGGGGGGTGTGGGGAACAGTCTGACTACAGTCTCCAGGGCGAATAAATGACTTTTTTTATTTGAAAAACATCACTTCACTAAACCTTCACTTATAGCAATTTCCTGCCTTTAATATCTAGTTTGGAATCTGGCAGCAAGTTGAGTAATGATTAATGACTCTTATTCCCGTGTGTCAGGCTGCTTGGGTATTAACTTTAGCAGAACATTCAAATATCTAAAAATTTTGATATTCATTCATAGATTGTGTATATAAAAGGGGGATGTAATCTGAGCTTGAAGGCTGAAGCCAATCAAAAAGTGCCTTAAAGTTACATTCTTCTAATGGCCGTCGTCTTTTTCTAAACCTAATCCAGGGTTTTTAGTCCTGAAACCTAACCAAGTCATTGTTAGTGGCAAAAATTTACAAAAAGACATATTTGGATTTAATAATGTATTTAAAAATGATATGTGAAAGTGTGTGCTGCGTAAGACTTGAACTTTGGCCTGTGGTGTGAGAGGCAACATGTCGGTGTGTCAACCACCCTTCCAGCCTCCATATGTGGAATTTTTTTGTCCTTTTTTAAAAGTGAAAGAAAATTTTTTTTCATGTACATGAACACAAATCAGTATGACAACAGACTGATGAAAAGTCATGTTCATGAAATACTCATTTGTCTTGAGTAAAAAGGTTGCTTGGCTGGCTGTGGCTCAGAAGGTAGAGTGGGTCATTTTTTTTTAATGGGAGGGTTGGTAGTTCGATCTACAGCTCCGTCAGTCTATGTGCTGAAGTTTGCTTGGGCACATACTGAATCTCAAATTGTTTCCTATGCCCCCTGACTCTGTGCTCAATGTGTGTATGTTGTGTTAATAAACAGTACCGAGAACTAAGAACTGTGAAACCATAAACAAGAACATACAAAACTAGAATACAAACACCCAGGATCAAGACCATGAAACAGAAACGGCACCAAGAAAAGAAAGACAGGGACTCACAGAATAAAATGTAAAGAAAACACAAGGGAAGCTGGAATAATGGAACAAAAACCAAAACTACATGAAACAAGAACCTAGTTACATGAAGAACAAGGAAACCAAAGCATCCAGGAAACTAACAAAACTCAAAACCCAAAATCAAAAAACCCACAGACCTTGACACATCCAGCTGAGTGTTAAAGCAGTGTGTGAATGTGTGTGTGCGCATGGATGAATGAGGCTTGTATTAAAAAGTGCTTTGAGTGCTAGGAGCAGAAAAGCACCGCACAGTATAAGTACCAGCCCATTTACCAAGTCAAAAAACAAGATGACAATGGTCAAACTGCTACGCATTAGATTTCAAAACAGATCTTCATAAACCAATGGGTAGATGTCACAACGGCTATGTCCATCTTTTATGTACAGTCTGTATGTGTTCATCAAAATACACACCTTCAGCAAAACCAAACACTAAATTCCTGTTAGGAAGGAAGACCTGACTTGAGAGACCTTGGTGAATTGAGTTCATACAAAACCCCCGCTGCTTTAGTTAAATTATGGGGGTGTGAGTCATGACCAGAGGCTGATTCATGCTCAGGTTAGCGGGAGCTGAGACTTCTAGAAAGAAGCACCTGTCTTTTTTTAGCTCTTTTTCTTTCTGTCACAATGTGTGGAGCTGTAGGTGTTTTTGAACACAACGAAAGTGAGGGAAAGCAGTTATGGAAAGCGCATGTCCTTTAAGTTGGCACTTCCGAAGGCTTCTTATCAAAGTCTAACACAGGCAGCACACATGCCTGCTGAATGATAGTCAAATGCTCAAACCCATCCATCCATTACAGGTGCTGTCATGCTCCAAAAACAGCTCCACGGTGACTTTCATTTAAATTATTAAGTTCCAGGATAGGGAAAAACTTGTTGTCTCACAGGATTCAGAGGAATGGGTTAAGTCAGCTCAATTCCAGGACTTATTTTTTCTTTAACTTAGTGTATGTGGTGCTCATTCAAAGTCATCAGCCATGTCCCCTATTATTCCCGCACTGCACCAGAAGTCCATCATTCTGTGTGTGACTAACTCAGGCAAAGGCTTTCTTATCTTTTGAAAGGCCACAATGCCTTTTTCTTGGAAAATGATCTTTATCAGTGAGCTTTCATTGGGCTTTCTCTATGGATCTCTTAGAACTCATTGTACGCACTTCTTACAGTTGGGATTCAATGATTTTTTTCCCCCCCTTCATTCTTTGGGTTATGGAGATGAATAGTTGTGGATCTTTTAAAAACTGGGAGATGGAGTCTGAAGTATTTAATCAAAACAGGGTTTGTCTGTGAGCTGCCGCAGTCAGAAAAGTAGAAAAACAATCTGGTAGGCAAACTACAGCCACAAGGTCTATTATGAATTTCAGAGAATTGCCAGAAGACATTAACTCCTGGATGAAACTTATTTCAATAGCTTCAAATAATTGAATATAAGTTTTGAATACCTTAAATTTCAGAGGCTTTCACTGCTATAGACTCAACTTATGTGGAATTTTAAGTGAGTGGAATGAAAAGTTGAGAATGCACAATGGGAGGGGCTCAGATCCAGCTTATGATTAATTAAAAATGACAAATGTATATTATTTCCCTGCCAGGCTGAACTGATCTACAGGAATTTCAGCCCAGAGGAGTGTTTTTTGGCATCAGACACTCTGTAATTGCTTCAGTCTCATGCCGCTTTCTCTCTCAGAGAGTGCTGTCGGCTAGAGGCTCTCACTCAGAAAAAAGGAGAGGGCAGCAGAGCCAAAAAGAGTGAGGTTTTTTCAGTAATTTCATCCCAGTGCATTAGGCTTGTGGAAGTGACAGTAACAGCTTTCTGCCAATCCAAAACCAGCAGGAAGATTGAGCAAGCTATAGGGAAATCTGATGCATAATATCTTTAGTTTGATTTGTGAAAACTTAAACTAGCTACATTTTGAATATCAATTGTCAGATGCCCTGTGAAAGCAATGGACAAAAACGAGGCAGATGACCAAGTCTAGATTTCCTCTGAACAGTTTCAACAGTTGTTCAGTGACAATATAATAGAGGCCAGCCCAGCTGTCTTGCTCTTTTCTTGCTGCAGGTGTAATCTTTTCTTGAGCAAATGCTATCTACTTCAGTAAGCCTGGACTCAAAGGCTCTCAAGCTAACAGCCTCTGGAGTGTGTTGCATCTTATGATGGCAAAAAAGCAAATAAAAGGAGTGTTCAATTTTTACATCAACCGTACTGATATTATAGAAAAGGAAGAAAAATACATCACATAAAATTTTTTCAGTCAATTACAAATAAAAAGTTTTCACATGACAGTGCAGTCCTGTTAGAAACTAAGTACATCGTTATTCCTTTCATAGGGATTAGGAGAGTAAATAGCAGCCATCAGCCTCAATTGTGGCGACTTTAGGCCCACATTGTTTAAATCAGTGTTCACATGTTGTATTTTTTACATCCACGGTGCTGCTAGAACTCAACAATGAGACAACGTACATTCATCTTGCTTTAAAAACTGCTAGATAACCATCATAAAGCAGCTTAAACGTGACTAACATACACTAGTGTATTTTTATGTGTTATTGGACAATACAACCATGAATATACTGATCATGATAATGATTGTAATTTTTCATTTTATAAAAATCCACAACAGTTTTTATGTGTTTAATATGGTTAATAGTAGACTTAATGAGCCATGTAATTTTAAAATATGACTTATTTACCGTGTATGTGCATCCATCAAGAAAGCAAACAAAAGAGCTAACTTAACTTCACTGACAGTCTATAAGAGAATAATTGAGAAAGTCATTAGCATTCTTTTTGTTTCAGATGTTGGAGGAGAGAGTTTTGACAAGTTAAATTAAACCTGTATAGTGACAAGATTTCACTGAGATTGACAGCAAATGACTTTCAGTGTTAATGGCAGCGCCGACAATCAAAATGTTGATTTTGGAATCTAGCACAGCGGAAGTAACACACAAAGAGAGATGGAAATCTCCCAGGCTGTTCTTCTTGAGTCATGCGACTTTGGATGTCTGTTGTTGTTTTCCCCTCCACCTGTTCTTCGAAACCGCAGAATGGATCACGTGCATGTGTGTTTTTATGGGAGAGTAAGGAGTCATTTAATTTCTGGGACCTCTGTGAAGGGTCAGGCAGAGCACTGGAAAGACTCAGGCAGAGAAGAGAACAGGTGTCAGTGACAACAGCCACAACTCTGATTAAGTCAGACTTAGTATGAAAAGGAGCTGGGGCAAAGTTGGGTTGCAAAGGGGCTTGTAGTTGTGCAGAAACTGTAGACGATTTGCCAGTAGGATACGAAGAATGGTGTCAGTAGAGCTATCAGCTGATATGGGCTGGCACCTGGGTTGGAGTTTCTGTCCTGCTTGGTCAAAGGGAGATCATTTTACACAGAAAAGGCATGACAAAAACTGCCCGATTTTGACTGGTAATATAAACTGTCTGAAGAAAGTAGGACTCTCCTCCTAACAGTTTTTTTTTTTAACTTTCAGAATGAATGGACAGAAGCAGTGGACACGGGTGGCAATGGCACTCCTGGTGCTTACGGTGATGGCAGCTGAAGGAGGCAAAGCAGAGAAACAAGGTGATTCTTACAAACTGTGAGGTATGCTTGTAAAAAGATGAGAAGCAAATGGCAAGTAGCCTGATATTAAGTGATGTTCATGCAGCTCTATCATGTTTCATTGTCCTGCTCAACAATGGATTTTGTTGAACAAAACTCTTCACAAAATATATACAAATATAAATTGGAAAAAAAAAATTAAAAGATAAAGTAATTGGTCTCCTTTGAGAATTAACCAGAAACAAATAGCAATATTTTGCAGAATGGAAAAAAAGTCAGAGTAATCCCGCTTGGGTAAAGAAAACACATTTAACCTAATTTAAATTCAGGGGAATAACCTCATTTGCATTGGAAATTAGTGCAAACACCTAAACTCATTACACCCCCTTGAAATGATGTGAAACAATCCTAGAGGGGTACTTTTATAGACATTTGTTTTAATAAAAACAAGCATGTTCTAACACGCACCCACTTTCTTCTGCCTATCTGAAGTCGGGTTGGAATGGCAGCAGGCTAAGCAGGGATTTCCAGATGTCTGATCTGATAATCAGAGCTGTAGATCTAATGAACAAAAATGATAACTGCAGACCTAACATGGACAAGATTTTATGTAAGACCTAAATCATGCTCATCTTCAAGAAATGGCTTCACACTTAATCTTAAAATCTAAAACTTTGTGTGATAACAGAAACAGAGTGGCTTTGCATGGTCACGTGATTTCAAAAAGGAAATGTTGAAATACTGTGTCAAAGAATATATGTACTTATTTCAAACTGTGACAAAAACAAAAAGAAAACCACCTGTACAAAAAGAAAATGAACACTATGCTCTTTTTATTGAATGCACACGAGTACACATTGTCAGGAGATAAAAATCCATTCCAGCAAAGAATTCCAAACTACAATAAATTGAAAAAAACAACATGTTTACAAGAAATGATTCTTCCAGTTAACTTTTGGTTACTCCTATGGGTGGTGGGCCCACAGAACAGGTGACCCCTGTAGTGACCTCCATAGAGGTCTTCTGTATCACACTTGGTCTGTCAATGCAGCCAGAACCAATTTGTCTTGGAAAACCTCACCAGTAGCAAATTGCTTCTGACGGTAGAGCTCCTGGAATACTCCACCACAAAAAGGTGGGGATTCATGGAGGGGATATTTTCAATATTCTAAACACAAAGGTGTACAGTAGTTCTGCTGGCTTCACCGAACAATGATCTCCAGCTTGCACTGGGGTGGTTGACAGCCAAGTGCAAAGTGGCTGGGATAAGAATTGACATCTCCAGGTCATCGTTTTCAGATGGCAATGGTTAGTGCGCCCAGTCCAGGTTGGGACAGAGTTGTTGTATCAAGTGGAGGAGTTGAAGTATCTGTGGGCATTGACTGATGATGAGCATCCTCTGAAGGATGTCGGGGCTCGACATCTCACCCAACATCAAAAAGGTCCCCAGATCTTTTTAAATCTCTTGTTTACAGCCATCAAATTCAATTTTTTTTTGTATATTACAATACACA
Source organism: Etroplus canarensis (assembly GCA_015106775.1). Taxonomy (NCBI): domain Eukaryota; kingdom Metazoa; phylum Chordata; class Actinopteri; order Cichliformes; family Cichlidae; genus Etroplus; species Etroplus canarensis. The sequence continues at coordinate 22,622 of VUQH01083122.1, forward strand.
AATAAGCTGATCAGTAAAACTACTGAAAATCATTTATTTGTACTTTTGTCAGTTAATTAAAGGTTTGAATAAATATATCACAATGTTTTGGTTTTATTGCATTTTGGAAAATACTTCCAACTTCTTTGGAAGGAGTTTGTAGACTGGGACTCTGGCTTATTCCAGCTACCCTTTTTACAGAGCATCACTGCAAGTTAATTTTTTTCCTAAATTCATACTTTCCAGATTTGATTCATTTCCAAGAGTTATCATCTTCCCCAAATGTCTTGTTTTCAGCCTCAAGTTATGCCTCAAGTGACATTTGTCAGATTGTATAATCCTCCATCTGGAACAGCTTTTTAATAGACCCTCAAACAGTCCTTCTTGTGGAAAATGGGTGGCATCCTCTTACCTCTGTGTATTGTGACATTCTTGGTGAGTTGCAGAAATGGTGTTTAATGTGTGTGGTTGATTCTACAGGAAAGAAGGAGCGCAAGTCGGACTGTGGAGAGTGGCAGTGGAGTGTGTGCGTAGCCAATGAAGGGGACTGTGGACTTGGCACCAGAGAGGGAACACGCTCTGGCGCCGACTGCAAGCAGACCATCAAAACCCAACGCTGCAAAATCCCCTGCAACTGGAAGAAGAAGTTTGGAGGTGATAAATATTGAGACACTGCTGAGTTGAAGTAGACGAGATACCAGATATTACCTGATCTTTTCCAGTAAAATTTAGAATGTCTACTTTTTAATAGTTTTTCTGTCATTTATGCCCACTAAAAGACCCAGGACTCCCCTCCATCTGTACAAATGCATGGATCCCATCCATCTTGCTCCACGTCGCCACATGATTTATTATGGCCCGTTCACACAAACAATGGTCCCATTTTCAGAATAGGAATGGGTAAGCTAGTTAATTAGAGGTACAACAAAAACGTCTGTGGAGAATGTGATACATTGTCATGGAAAACATAGGAATAATTGCCCAGCATTGTCATTTTCTTTTTTTAGGGCTTGAGACAGTGCAGCTTTTACAGCTGAAATGTCTTGCAGTGACAAGCCTGGGGGACATTTGTTCCCACAGTAAGGCCTGTCAGGCAGGAACCTGCTGCTCTGCAATGAGCCTGTCATGAATGATGAACACACTGCAGGAAATAATAGTGCTAACTGGCTATATAGATTATAGCAGCAAAAGTTTAGGAGGAGTGGCAATAAGTTTCATATCTCTGTCCCTAAAACTGCAGAAAGTTACTTATGAAAAGAAAAGAGAAAAGTGTGACTCGCCCCTCTTGGCTGGAAATCCTTGCAAAATGAGAGCAGTTTCTTTTTAAGTGTGGATATTTTTGTACTTGAAAAGATAAATGGTGTAACATTTGGTGCCTGTGCTACACAAAACCTGTTAGAATAGGTGTGAAAAGACCCTCCATTTTACCCTTGCAGCCCCGCCAGTATTTGGATATGGTACTGAGTTAAATGTTTGTTTACCATTAATTAAAAGACTATTGTGGCTCGTAGACTCATAGGCTAAGCTCTAGTAGGTAGTATACCGAATTAAGGTACAGCAATATGTGCCTTCAGCTATGTACTTAAAAAAATTGTGAAGTTGAAATCTTTTTTTTTTTTTTTTTGAGTGCAGTTCTGAGAATCCTGAGCTTGAAAGATTTGACATCCCATCTGGCAAAATTCTTACATCTAATTAGAATACTAAACCCCAAAAGACCCTTAAAAACCAACTAGTAAAAACTAGGTTAACGTTGGTTTTTAGTTTTCAGCACATGGCCCACACTGTTCTTTGCCGCCTGCCAAAGCAAAACACAGTGATGCAAGGAGAATAAATATTAATATAGGAGGTGTGCACAATACTGTAGAGTCTGGCTTTCTAGCAGCATGATACATAAGTCCTATGGGACTGGTGACACAGGCAGCAAGCGCAGCAGTTAATGGGTGTGATTACAAACCTTAAAAGATAAGTAATACAGTCAGACAGATAATTAGTAATAGAACAGGGCTATCTATCTATCTATTACCTTTTTCATAGCAGTTTTAACTTTTCTCCCTAAACATGAATTAGCTGCACCTCAGCCTGCTGCATTAGGTCATGGGTGTGGTGCATATTGCATATATATTAGGTAGAATGAAAATATGTTAAAGCAATAATAATTAAATAACAGTAAACATTTTGATACAGTGTAGCGTAGGAAAGGAGTTAAGCAGTGGTAATGGAAGAAATTCTATCCACCCCATGTGGGTAATGCACACATACTCATAAAACATACATTTGATATTGTCTCAGTATTGCAATATTTAAAAAAATTTCCTTAACTCTTTAGAACCAGTTTAGGCAATTGGGGATTTGTCTGCCAAGCCCTCCGCTTTTGACCTTTGTCTAATCTACATTATACCAGACCTCTACAGCCCTCCTGCTGGTAGTGGGTCTACAGGAAGGCTGGCCCATTAGGCTTGTTTAGGCTAGTTCCCATGGGCAAAGGCCTGGCTACCGGGTGCTCACTGACAGGTGCATCCCTAAGGCTCCAGGGTGCTTCTCTGTAAACCCAGTGTAGGTGAGGTCCTGTAGTTTTTCTCCATAGAGGTCTTCTGAAGGCTCCCAGGACCAATTTGCCTTGGGAGACCATACATGGGGCAAATTGCCACTGACAACACAGCTCCTGGGATCTTTAGGGCACACAAACCCCTTCACCACTGTAAAGTGGTGATTCATAGAGGGGATACAATATTACGAAAATGCAATATTTTAAACATGATGATGTGGTTCTGCTGGTATCATCCAATGACAGCCTTGAGCTTGCACTGGGGTAGTTGGCAGCTGAGTGTGAAGCAGCTGGTATGAGAATCAGTGCCTCCAAGTCTGAGGTTGTGCTTCTCAGTTGGAAAAGGATGGTATACCCAAGTGGAGGAATTCAAGTATCTTGGCATTTTGTTGCTGCGTGGGGGAAGGAGGGAGTGAGAGATGGACAGTGGTGCAGCATCTGCAGTGATGTATATGCTGTACCAGTCTGTTGTGGTGAAGAGAGAGCTGAGTGAGAAAGTGAGGGTGTCGATTTATTGGTCCTTCTGCGTTCCTACCCTCATCTATGACCATGAGCTGTGGGTAGTGACCAGAAGAATGAGGTCGCTGATACATATTCCTCCCAAGGGTGGCTGGGCTCTCTCTCCCTCTGAGATAGGGTTAGGAGCTCTGTTATTAAGGAGTGGCTCAGAGTAGAACTGTTACTCTTCCACATCAAAAAGAGCCAGTTGGGGTGGTTCAGGTGTCTGGGCAGAATGCCTCCTGGGTGCCTCCTAGATGAGGTGCATTGGGCACATCCAACTGGGATTAGGCCCCAGGGCAGACTCAGGACACCTAGAAGAGCTGAAGGAGGTGACTTGGGGAGAGGGAGATCTGGGCATCTCTGCTTGGACTTCTGTCCGTGTGACCCGAGCAGCACAAAATAGATGGATTTTCCTTGAGGAATAAATGAAGATATGGTCATTATATTAATGATGTTAGTGATTGTAAACTGTAATTGAATCAAAACCAAAATCTTGTGGTGTATCATGACAATATTTCAATTGCAAACATTTGCATTAATCCAGTGATGTATTTTAGCGCATGATCACCCACACATACATTCTTTCTCTACCTGATGACAGTCCAATTTATTAAGCTTTCAAATGAATGATTATCGATATTGGAGAAAGGGCATATGATTGAGTTCTTTTTCAGTAATTAACAAATCTTAATCAATCGTTCAGAACTTTGGATTTATGTATAGTTATTGATGACCGGGTGTTTCACACATTTCCAAAGATACACAAATACTGTAATTTACACTTTAAAGAGGACTTGAGCTGCCTGACAAATTCCTGGGAGCCAGCACAGGAGCTCATTCTTAGAGACAAATTATAGGTATGGAGGCATAGGGTTTTTAAAGTTGGTTGCTTGGGAAGTCCCTGTAGGGTTCTTTCAACAATGGCCCTGTCACTCCCCTTATTTGCTCTTCACCCATTCTTTCCTTGCCTCTTTTCCCACCTCTCCCCTCCTCTGATGAGCACTTTGGGATCTGAGAAGAAGTGACAAGGGCTCTGATGCTTTGATGAGAGAGGAAGCAGACGAATGAGTGTCATAGCCTCAAGGGAGCCCCGGCTAGACTGGAAAAAAAAATAATGGAAGGAGATAAGAGGGACCTGAACATAGAGTATGCAAACAAAACACTTGTGTGCATAAACCTGTACACATGCTCTTCAAACCAGTATTTTCAACTTACAGTGTATTAACCACTGTTACCATTTTTCAGAGCAATTTTGCACTCCCTTTGGTTGTGTTTAAGGTATTTTAAATGTACAATCAAATGAAAGCACCAGCAGGACCCCCTGAACCTCATGAATATGTAAAATTGTCCTGCGGTAAGATTACATCTCTCCAGCAGCCAGGCTATGTTTTATTACATTCATCTGTTTGAATCTTATATTTTCAATATGATGAAACCTTCTAACTGTGAAACACCGCTTGTTCCTGCAGGAAAAGCATGAGCACCTTCTCTTTTGTTCTTAAGAAAACTGCCTCATGAAGACACTTTGTGAATATTGGACAGCTTCTTTTGATAGAAGGAGATAGCTAGCTGCTCATCAAACAGCTATTCACAGTCAATGACTCAGCACTCCCCAGGCTCAGGGGCTTGTTCCAGTCACTGATTGCTATCAACTCCTTTTTAAAACAAATATAGAATCTGCAAATTTGTCATTTTGCCAGGTTTTCTGCCTGATCACTTCCATAGCATGAGCGTCTCACTAAACAAAAGCATCTGATTAAAAATCTGCCATTTTTTTTATGCGATAGGGGAATGCAAGTATGACTTCCAGGCCTGGGGGGAGTGCGATCTGGCAACGGGCAAGAAGAACAGAACGGGAGTGCTAAAGCGAGCGCTCATGGATGCGACCTGCGCCGCCACTGTCACAGCCACCAAGCCCTGTGGGAAAATCCCTAAGACCAAGCTGCAAGGTAAGCTGACAGAAATAAATCATTGCTACATAAAATGCAACTCTCGCAGGACATTTTTAGCCGGTCACCAAAAGTGGGCTGCACTAAAGTCCCGTTGATGAATCACCATGACTTCAAATGTGAAATCTTCTCTGCATCCTGTCACTGTTCAGCTTTAGAAAGAATATCATAACTTTGATGAGTTTGAACTAAAGTGTCTCTTTGGTAATACTTGGAAGTTAATGAGTGTTAAACTGGTAGTTCATTATACTAAGGAAACATGTCATTTTTCAATAGTTTGGGTGTTAAAGTAATCGATGATGATGAAATGAATTAAAATGAATAATGGTTTTATTAATTACATTTAGAGATATTATGCAACAAAGGTTTATTTAGTGATCAGAAAGCCTGTTCCAATTGAAAACTAACTACTACAGATTACTCAAAGCTGCTGGTATCTCAGAAATATAGTACATGTAACTGAGTCCTCTCACTGTCATACTCATACTGTACTCATATAGTGTTTTCCTGAACATGAGCAAATAGTTTTGGTGTTTTACTTAAACGAATAGGGAGAGAAATTAAACGGTGAGTGAAACAGGACACAAACTGCCATCTGCAGGTATAAATCCAAACAACCTGCCTACTGATACACTCTCTGATGCAGTTCTAAACACAAGTTTCAACTTTATAATAGCTGTTTAAAAAATGTTTACTGACACATCATTTATTAACTATTTACGAATAAAGCTGAACTAAATCCATTGATTTACCAGATGATCTACAGTATGTTCCCACCGTCACCTATGGTCACAGGATGTGGGTAGTGACCATTAGAATGAGGTTGTAGAAACATGTGGCCAAAATGAGTTTCCTCTGTAGGGTGGCTGGACTGTCCCTCAGAGGTGGGACAAGGAACTTGGTCAGTTGGGTGGGACTCAGAGTAGAGCAGCTACTGCTGTACATTAAAAGGAGGCTGCTGGGGTTGCTCTGGCATTTGATGCTTCCTGGGTGTCTCCGCTGTGGCATGTTCAGGGCATGTCATACCAGGAGGAGGCCCCAGGGTAACCCGGGTCATGCCGAAGAGATCATAGCTCTCATCTGGTGTGGTAACGCCTTGGTGTCAACCAGGAAGAATTGGAGAAAGCAGCCAGGTAGAGGGAGGTCTGGGTGTCTCTTCTTAGGCTGCTGCCCCTGCCACCCAAAACTGGATTAGCAGCAAAAGGTGGATGGATGGATGGATGGATGGATATTTACAGATGATTAAAAACCCAAGTTGCTTCTTGACAGTTATAGATAGCTTACAAACCAATTATTATCCAATCTACTATTAAAAAAGAAATAATAATGAATAACTTGTACCTAAAGTTAAATAACAATTCATTTTCCATTCTTGGTTATGGGATTACTGCATTTTGTTCTTTTGCTATTGCTAATTTAAGAATAAAATGTTCTTAATTAGATATTAGCAAATTATTATTTGCTACTTTTTGTCTTTAAAAAACAGGATATTGATTAATATAAGCCTACCAGTAACTGATGATTCATGTTGTACAGCCCATAATGCAATGTTGGAGTTACTTGAATCATTTTCCTTTTCCGTCTTGGTACACCTCCACTCCTTATGCCAAACAGTACATAACACTGTCTAATGAAAGCAGGGAGATAAACTAATGTAAACCCTGCATTGAAGTCACAATAATACAGAATCCAAGCAGATGCCAGTACAGTCAGAGTAATGGAGTGTTGGTGCAATTTGTATTTACAAATTTTAAACTATAATCTGTTTTCCTTTAAAGCACTCACATTACTGCCTTGCTACCTAACTAGCACTATTTACTCAGTCTGTGGAAGTATAAGTGTAGGTGTGTCTTGGTTTTTCGAGTCAACTGTTCTTTCAAACAGCTTCAAACTAAACTGTGCACTTACTCAGGTTACCAGCTATGCATCTGCCAAGTTTGAAGTACATCAAATAAATGACCACAAATTCCAGTGATGCTGGATTACTCCAGCTGTTAACAGGTCTACTGGTTCGCTGTCTTACTGTGAGTTTAATGGAGGGTTGAAATTACTTTCATCTGACAGCCTCACTTGGTATGTGTCAGCTTGGCATGGAAACTAGAGTTGTACGGAGAGGTGCACAGCTTCTTGGTTCATTCAGTAGAATTTGGTGTGCTAATATAGGAACTGTTTACTTCAGCTACTGTATGTACCTTAAAGAACATGTCAGTTAAGCTTGTTCACAAAATAGTTAAAATACCATCCCAATATAAAAATCTGGGGTGAAATTGAACCAAGACCAATCCTTTTTTACAAGCCTTGTTTGTGAACTTCCTTTAATATTTGTAATATAAGACAGATCTGTTGAAGCATCACCTCCAAGCAACACTGGCCTTTTTTGGGCTAGGTTGAAAGCTGTTTACTTTCCAGGGAGCTCACGTGCCATTAGGTCAGTTTGGATCAAAAACCAGACCCATACAGAACTGATGATCCAATATAAGAGTCATTTCAGGACTTTATTTCATTGTCAGATCCTTGTAAACAGTTACAGGGAATGTCAGATCAGTTAGTTAGTTTAATTAATTATAGCTGAGGGGATGTTTACCGCTCAGGCATCGTTGTTCTTCTGCTAAACTGCTGAGCATCGTCCTAACAAGTGTATGTATTTTGTGCCATTTTGGATGTTCTTTTTTTGTCATAACACACAGGTCCAAATTAAAGACAAAAGAACCTGAACCTTCATTTTAATTAGGATGAGTTGGCATCAGCACAGTCGTACAAAGTATGCATCAAGGTATTTGAGTATTAACTTATTCTATTCTCTTTGTGATAATAACAGTGTAAATTCAGTAGATATTTATCTTGTCTCTGGCACATCTTGGACTGATTGCATCTTTGCTAAATCCAGCAAACCCTTGCAAATGATTTAATCTCAAGCAATGCCAGCTGTGATTCAAATTTATATTCAATCCACCATCAGTATGATGGAAATCCTCCTACTTAAGTGCTAAGTTGGAGCTGTGAATGACAGTATTAAAGCAAGGGTGAATAGGTTAACTCACTATTCAGCTATAATTACAAGCTTTTAACTTATTTCAGTCATGTCAAAGATGCTAAACTGAGGAATACTCTTTTTGCTTCTACTTCCCACATTATCTGGGAAATGACCAGTTTATAGAAAACTTGAGTAGCCACACATTTTGAAGTAATTAGAATATCTGAAATGAAGCTGTGTTGCTTAATGTTGTTAGTGCATATGGCCCACAAGTCGGATGTCATTTAGAAGAGAGAGGAATTCTGGAGTAAGTGTGATGAAGTGGTAGGGAGTATTCCCGGAGGAGAGAGTGTTGTGATTGGAGCAGACTTCAGTGGGCATGTAGGTGAAGGGAACAGAGGGGATGAGGAGGTGTTGGGTAGGTATGATGTTAAGGAGAGGAATGGGGAGGGACAGATCATGGATTTTGCAAAAAGGATGGAAATGGCTGTAGTGAACATGTATTTCAAGAAGAGGGGGGAACATAGTGACCTATAAGAGTGGAGGAAGGTGCACACAGGTGGACTATACTGTATCTTATAAAGGAGGTGCAACCTGAAGGAGGTAGGAGACCGCAAGGTGGTGTCAGGGGAGAATGTCGCTAAGCAGCATTGGATGGTAGTCTGTAGGATGACTTTGGAAAGCAAGAAGAGGAAGCAAGTGAAGGTAGAGCCAAGGATTAAATGGTGGAAGTTGAAAAAGGAAGAATGTTGTGCAGAATTCAAGGAGGAGTTGAGACAGGCTCTGGGTGGTAGTGACAAGTTACCAGATGACTGGGAAAGTACAGCTGAGGTGGTGAGGGAAGCAGCCCAGAAGGTATTTAGTGTGTCCTCTGGACAGAGGAAAGAAGACAAGGAGACTTGGTGGTGGAATGAGGAAGTACAGGAAAGTATTCAAAGGTAGAAGCTGGCAAAGAAAAAGTGGGATAGTGAGGGGGATGAAGATAGTAGACAGGAGTACTGGAAGTCTAGGTGCACAGCAAAGAGAGAAGTGGCAAAGGCAAAAGAAAAAGGCTTATAGTGAGTTGTATGAGAGGCTGGACACCAAGGAAGGAGAGAAGGACTGGTATCAATTGGCTAGACAGAGAGAATGAGCTGGAAAGGATGTGCAGCAGATTCGGGCGATTAAGGATAGAGATGCAAATATACTAGCAACTGAAGGGAGTGTGTTGAGAAGATGGAAAGAGTACTTCGAGGAGCTGATGAATGAGGAAAATGTGAGAGAGGAGGTCAGAGGGAGGGAAGATGGTGAATCAGGACGTGCAGAGTATAAGTAGCAGAGCAGAGCTGCAGTAATTACAGAGAAATCAAGTTTATGGTTAAGAAGAGAGGTGACCATCAACAAACAGCAGTATAGCTTCATGCTGAGAAATAGCACAACAGATGTAATGTTTGCTTTGAGAGTGTTGATGGAGAAGTATAGAAAAGGTCAGAAGGAGTTGCACTGTATCTTTGTGGATCTTGTGAAAGCATATGATAGGGTGCCAAGAGAGGAACTGTGGAATTGTATGAGGAAGTCAGGAGTGTCAGAGAAGTATGTGAAGGTGAGAGCCTAGATAGGTGGAGGTATGCACTGGAGAAAAGAGGAATGAAATTCAGTAGAAACAAGACAGAGTAAAATTGCATAAATGTGAGGGACGCAGGTGGAATGGTGAAGATGCAAGGAGTAGAGGTGGTGAAGGTGGATGAGTTTAAATACCTGGGATCAGCCATCAGACAGAGCACAAGAGAGGTGAAGAAGAGAGTGCAGACAGGTGGGAGTGGGTGGAGACGAGTGTCGGGGGTGTTTTGTGACGGATAACGGCAAGACTGAAAGGGAAGGTTTACAAGACGGTAGTGAAATCTGCTATGATGTACGGTCTGGAGACAGTGGCACTGACGAAAAGACAGGAGGTGGAGTTGGAGGTGGCAGAACTGAAGATGTTGAGAGTTTTGCTGGTTGTAAGCAAAATGGACAGGATTAGAAATGAGTACGTCAGAGGGACAGCACAAGTTGAGAAGATTGGAGACAAAGTCAGAGAAGTCAGGCTGATATGGTTTGAACATGTTCAGAGGAAGGATAGTGAATATATTGGACAAAAAATGTTATAGATGGAGCTGCTAGGCAGGAGTAGAAGAGGAAGACCACAGAGAGGGTTCATGAATGTAGTGAAGGAGGACATGCAGAGAGAGGGTTAGTGTAAAGGAAGAGAATGCAAGAGAAATGGTGAGGTGGAGGGAGATGACCCACTATGCTGACCCCTAAATGGAGCAGCCGAAAGAAGAAGAGGAAGAGTATCTGAACTGACCATGCGGAAACATATAGAATGTATCGCTGCCCGCTTGAAAAGATAAAGGTAAAACTGGTGATGGGAAGTATTTGATTCATTTTGAGGGGGTCAGTTCTTTTTGTCAGGTTTGTAAACAAGGATGTAACTGACCCACTGTGAATGTCCCATTGTCCAAACAGGATTATAATGAATGCAAAATGTTGCCAATGGCCATAAACAGCAACCTTATCACACTCCCCAGATGACAAAGGGAGCTCCATGTGCAAATTCCATTAAGTTTGCACATGGAGTTTGCTTAACCTTACGATCGCTTTGTGAAACGACCACAGTCCCAAATTTCAAAGATAAGACAATTTGATCACTTCTGACAGAGCCTCTTAGTAAAACACGTCTGCAGCTTCGGTGCTGTGAAATGTGGCACATCTGTCTGCTATACTGTTTGTTTTAAGACTTTATGACAAACTGATAAACTCTATTTGACTTTCAAAAGCAGGATGAGTTTAATATTTCACTCGATAACATCATTAATGTACTGTGACAGGAATTTTTTTGACAAGCTATACTGTACATATGTGATGCTCTCATGCATTGCAGAAAATATGATACAGAATGCCACAAAATACAGTACATAATTCAGTATTCCACAAAGGTCTATGGATTTATACTTGGAAGGTGTACAAAAAATGTGACTTCATTGCCAAATTCACTCTAATGTTTTCTGTATTTAGTTTTTCAGAGCTTCATCAGTGCTTGCCACATTCATATTAAGCAATTTCACATGAAGCAATTTTTTTTCTGAACCATTAAATTTAGGCAGTTAAACTCTAAAACAAAATCAAAAACGAGGTCCTCATTAAATCCTGGGATTCTTTAAAGATGCATGATTACATTAACATTAAACATGTTTACAATATTGTTGCACATCAGTTAGATTCATGTTAAAAAATGTAAATAAAATGTACTGCATAGATTCACAGACAGTCCATGAATGTGTCTGCAAGGCAAATTCTATTTGTTTAGGAGCTATGTGTGCAGCACTGCATACCTGCGCATCAATTAAAGCCAGATGCACGGATGTGGCGTGACAACCTAAGAGGTGTGAGAGCTAAGGGCAAAAGAGAAGCAGAGCGAGGATGACAGGGGCAGAGATGAAGGGAGGCTGTTGGGAGGGGAGACCTGATAACTGTGCGAAGTGTGATTTCCCGTGTCTGCCAGTTGGAAGATAAGCCTTGGGAAACAGGGGAGTTACCAGGAAAAAGAGAGGGTGCTGTGCACAATGAGGTCCGCATGGTAGGGAGAATCGTGCATGCTTTTCTCTGTACGTCAGGGGATGGCAAAGATACAGCCCACAGCAGCAGGATCAGAGGGCTTATGAAAAAAAAGACGTTTTCCTTTAGAGAGAGAGGGTGAGATGGAGAGGAGAGGCCATCTAACCTCCAGCTGGGAGCAGAGATCTACCCAGCCAAATATGTAATTCTGACCAGCCACCTTGGGCTCTGGAGGTGCAGTCGGATTTTCCCTGACTGCAGCAGGTTGGTGCTATGGCAGAAGCATCTGTCATTTGGAGATTTTGAAGGAGACAATGTTAAGATGCACCTTGGGAGTGATCTGAGATCCAGAGTTGCGTGTCTTTGCTGTCTAGTCCAGGTGAAACACAGACCCTCCGGAGCAAAAGAGAGAACAAAGACTGACAGAAATGAAACATTATGAATGCCTGTAGAAATCTCAAGGTCCCCACCTTTTCTTTCAGCAGAACAGAGAGAGTAGTGCATGAGGGAGTGCCTGTGTGCCAAACTTGATTTCAGGTTAAACAAAAGCCTTTGCTGCAAGAAATCTGGCATCTCTGAATTTGTTTGGAGCGAATGTGTTTCTGTCATTCTTCTTGGATGGACAGCAGGTGTCCTGATTTCAAGTCAAAGATGTGCATTCACAGCCACATTTGGTTGTGTTATTGCACTCAGCATTTCTGCCTAACAAAGGCAGTGAGGCATAACTGTGAAAACTGAGGATGAGGCTGGTCAAACTGTATGATGGAAAAAGTTGTAAGAATTAATTCTATGCCTTCTTGGTCTATTTTTTTTCTTAACTGAACAGCCCCAATATGACCTTCTTGAGAAATAGTCATAAAACCTTTCTGTCCGCTAGAATTAATAAGTATAAATGAAGCCATAATTACAAATGACACAGCTCTTTTGCTTTAGCTGTCTAAGCAGCTGCCTCCCTGTACCAGCCCAAGGATGATTGAGAAGGAAAAAGTGCTTCAAGAGCAAAAGAAATAATCTAAGTTAAGGGTTTTGAAATTGAGGATTTACACTGTAAAGTTCTGTGTGATTTTAGGCTACTAAATATACTTGAAAATAAAGGCATAGATGAGTTTGATGCAAATGTGATATGTTTTCTTCAAAGAATATTTTGGGGGATTGATGCCTTAATTAGAAACCATCGGAGAAACTTAGAGGAAATGAGTAGAGAAAAGACTTTAGGTAGATGTCAAATAGTAATGCTGTGGTTCATCATAATGTCGAGTAAAATTACTGGGTTATTAACTCATCCTTGTGGCGAAGCCTTCTTGAAGTGGAGCTAATTTTAACTACTTAACCTTTGTGATTCAGTGTTTCAGTACAGTCAAATTTTTTCGTGTGATTAGAATGAAGCAGAAAAAAATATAGGGTACCAGTAAAATATTTAACTTAATATGCAAATTTTACTTTCATATCTCTATTTTCAATACCTGAATGTCAAAAGTCTGAAATGTGAGCAAATATGCAGCCACTGTGTTTTGGCTCGGGGCATATTTGAGCTGGAGAAGGCAGCAACGGACTGATTATGAGTGTGTGTCAGTGGCAAAAAGGAGCAGAGTCATGCAATGTGCAAATGCAGCAGAAAAGTACTTCAACCTGGCATGAGAGTCCACATCTCATATATGGAGCAGAGAGAAGAGTGTGAGAATAAATCCTTCTTCGCCATCTCTCTCTCCAGGGAGCAGAATATGCTGACACAAAACAGCAGGGGGATGAAAAGAGAGAAAACAGTGAAACAAATAAAACAAGCAAACAAATGGGATGGAAGAGTAATTTCTGTATTTGCAGGGGCGACAGTGCTTTGCACGTCAAATTTTTTTATGCCAGTGGAATTTTGCAGCTGAGATGACAAGAAGAGATTTTCATGATTTTCCTAGAAGTGCACGCTGAGAATGTTAAAAGACTGAAAGTCAGCTGAAATCTCATTGGCTGAGCTTGCCTTGTCACTGTTCAGAACTGCTTGCCAACATGTTATTAGAGTAAGATGATTATATTTTAAGTCAGTATATCCATACAACAACAATGAATGCAGAATTCATATGTAATCACAATGCGACTTTTTTCATTATGTTAATGTCCCTGGACTTTCAGACTATATATATGTTGGTATTTATTTCATGTTTGACACATTTGCCACTTGCAGTGGGTTTAGCTTTTGACCCAAGCAAAAGCAATGATCTGAATGTAATAGTAAGTGCATAAGGAATGTGCTTTGGATGCACATGGTCTAAACAAGATATGCTTCAGTCTTGCAGAGGGTTCTGTCTGTCTGTCTGTGATGCAGAGAGTGAGTAAGAAGATGTAATAGAGTATGGTGGAAGTTAACAGAGGAAGAAAAATGAAGGTTAGCTTTAGAGTGACGGGAAGATGAGGAGAGGAAAGATTTCCTAAATTATTTACATTGTTTGGCCTCTGTGTTTTTGAACCATTACATTATAGGTTAGGAAAGCTGCTTCCTTTTGTCTGATTCTGCAAAGAAAAGTTGTTATAATGTGTTGTCTTTATTATGCAGTACAGTAAGCATTATCTCAGTTCAAGCGTTAGAAAACTGTGATTGCATTTTTAAGCTTTTTTATACCATATGAATCATAGATACTTACAAAAAAAATGAATAAAATAATGCAGTCTAAAGCTTGATACTCCACGCAAAACTCATTTAACCACATAGTAATTGTAGACTACAGTATCTTGATAAATTAGGGTTGAAATGTGGGAAGATTTCAAACTGAGCAGACTTATAGACATACCATCGATTTTCTTTAAAAGTGGTATATAAATAGCTCATTACTGGCTCCTCAAATGAACACTACAAGCAGTTGTCAGCCTGATTATTTGTTTAATAAAATAAAAAAATATGCACGAGAGATATGGATCGTGAAAGGAAGGGGTCCCACAATGATTGCTTATAATATGGGGCCCAGAGTTCTTTCTGGAGCACTGAGGTGTGCGCTAACACAATGCCACAATCCTCTCAGGAGTGTCTGCCCTAGCACATTGTACACAAGCTCAGAATGTGCAATGTTGTAAAAACCCAAGGCTACCATTTAGACTCTGCAGGCTTCAGTTAGCATGTTAAATATTAAAGTTCGTGACAGTACAATTAGAAAAAGTATGGCTTATTTGGAAGGGTTGCCAGGAGAAAGTGTCTTCTCTCTAAAAAGAACATGGCAGTGCTACTTAGGTTTGCCAAGTTGTATCTGAACAAACCTCAAGACTTACTGTATGGAACAATGACCTTTGGATAGATGAGACCAAATTGGAGATATTTGGCCATAATGCACAGTACCAACATTTGGCGAAAATCAAACACAGCATATCAGCAAAACACTTCATACCAACTGCCGAGCACGGTGGTGGACGGTTAATGATGTGGGCTTCTGTTGCAGCCACGGGTCCTGGGCATCTTGCAGTCACTGAGTCAACCATGAACTCCTTTGTATTCCAATATATTCTAGAGGCAAATGTGAGGCCATCTGTCCAACAGCTAAAGCTTGGCTGAAACTGGTTCATGCCACAGCAAAATGATCCCAAGCACAACAGCAAATCTAAAAAAACAAACAAACAAAAAACAGAATGGCTTCAAAAAATAAAAGTAAAACAGAATGGCTGAAAGAGAAGATGCCTCAGTTAACTACAACAGAAGAGTGGGCCAACATTCCTCCACAATATGAGACTGATAAAAAAACATAGAAAATAATTACTTCAAGTTATTGCTGCTAAAGGTGGTTTTACAAGCAACTGAATAACAGGGTATATTAAGTTTTGCATATACAGAGTCTTGTGAAAACTTTAGTTTTCACATAACTATCAGATTCAGAAGTAAATAAATACATGCAAATATCTTAAGATTAAAAATCAATGATTAAACTAGTTGGGTAATTTTAAAAATGTAATCATATCAGAGTTACATGGTACCCCTTAAAAGATTGTGTAGATAAAACAAATATAGCTATACAACCTATCCTACATCCACTCAGAGGGAAATGCTGATAGATTGTGTTTGTAAAAGGCGCTAACAAATGTAGCATTATTTATATCATCTCTAAATGATACATAGCTATTGGGAAGCTACCATTAGTTATAACTAAACATATGGTACTTTTTGAAAAATGTTAGCAAGCCACTGTGGTTAGCTAAGGCATTTGCAAACACAATCGGGATTTTTTTCTACATAAAAAGAAAAAAATGTCATCACTCTCCAAAGAAGTTTTGGCCTTACTCTCAAATCAAAATCATTAAAAAGAGAAAAGAAATCTAAATGGGGTTTATTTAGTCATTGCTTATAGATATTATATTCAAAATACATTACATTTTGGTTTAGTAAGGCGGCACAGACTTTTTTGTCTTGATTGTATACAGGCCACTCACCTGAAAACAGCTGGGATTAGCTCCAGCTCCCCTATGACCCATAACTAAAACAGCATTTAAGAAAACAGAATGATACATGCAGACCAACTTTGCTTATATTGGCTACAGAGTTACCATCCAAAGGCCTGTTCTGAGCCAGGAGAAGTCCTGGTACACACAATTATCTAAGTGCACATTCAACTGCCATAAAAGTTGCACACTTTTGGAATGCTTTGGTTTAACTTACAGAAATACAGCAGCCCTAATTTGACATTTGGATATTTGACTTCTCAGTGACAAAGTGCTGCCAGCACAAATAGTCCTGACTGAGTGTTGGGATTACGCAGTTTCCTGCTGGGGTCTCTTGTTTTATTGCCCGTATCCACTTCATGTTCTGTTTTTTTTTTGGTTCAGCAGTGTGTAAAAGTGCATCCAACCACACTGCAGCTTTTAGGCATTTTGTTTTTTCTTTTTGGAGATGGAATTGACGAGAAGGAATCTTCATATGATACAAAGTCAGTCAAGAGCCATGAATTGTTTTACCCTCCAGTGGAAGTGGGACTGATTCCTGCTCTGTGTCTAAAAGCACATTGTTTAAAAAAACAGCTTTAATAACAATTTAGTAAATTTTAGTTTATTTCCATCTGTGGCAAAATTTGACAAACTATATTTCAATGAAATGAAAGGTTTGTTTGCTAAATAGGCATTTCTGCCAATGTTAGATGTGGTACTTTTTAGACTTTTAAGATTTGTATACACAAGTGAACCATCAAAATTTAAAAAGATAAGACACAGACAATTTGACTAAGAGACAGACATGCATGCAGTCAAGCAGATATAAACACAAACAGCACAGCTGACTGACCAACAAACAGCTAAACAGAAGCTAGCTGTCCAAACCCCTGGGGGCTGTGCTCTCTTTCTGTTCATCAGAGTGGAGAGGCCATAAAGCAGAAAGGGGAGCCATGCACTGTGGCTCCTGTCATGGCAGCCAGGTACCAGTCCACTGTTGCGGCAAGTTGATAAGGTGGTTTTTTCATGGGGTATGCACCAGGCCGCCAAATCAATCCCCAAAAGAGATCGGAAGGAACCAAAATGATCACGGCACTAAATGTGCACCGTGGGGAAAAAAAACCAAAACAAAAAACATAAAAAACAATGATTTTTGATTTTAAAAGACACCACCTCTGGTTGAGAAATTGCCAAAGTAAAGACTATCGACTTTAACTTTCTTTCCTTGCAGATGCAAAGAAGCAAAAGAAGGAAGGAAGCAAGAAACGAGAGCGCACCCAAATGGACTGATGAGCTTGTTTGAGCCAGCAAGGAAAGAAAGAAGAAGACAGTGGAAAGATGTCCACATTTCAACAAGGTTCCTCTTCATATGTCCTGTAGGTTGACAGTAGGAGCCTATATATAACTCTGACAAAAATCAGTGGAATATGACTCGTAGTGACCTCGTACTTTTTCTTCTTTTTAGTGCCTGCATGTTGATAAGATATAATAGAATAGAGACAAATAATGAGAAGATTTACTTACTAGTGTTCTCACCTAATGATGTTATGTCTAGGATTATTTTCTTTGCCTTACAGCTACACATAGCATAACCTTAATTTGAAAAACTTATCACATTGTTTTGGCCTGTCCACGTCAATAATAGATGGTCAATTAAAAATGGTTTCGTGTGAATCCACCTCTGTACGGGGCAAGGCCCAGCCCAAGAAGATAAATGTGAACTGATTCCTGTGATCTGGGCTCATTCTGGCTGAGTTCCTGCG
>VUQH01083124.1:0-31930 GCA_015106775.1 Etroplus canarensis
CATACAATTCTACACTTCCTCTCTTGGCACCCTATCATATGCTTTCTCAAGATCCACAAAGACACAGTGCAACTCCTTCTGACCTCTACTTCTCCATCAACACTCTCAAAGCAAACATTGCATCTGTTGTACTTTTTCTCGGCATGAAGCCATACTGCTGCTCGCTGATGGTCACCTCTCTTCTTAGCCTAGCTTCAACAACCCTCTCCCATATCTTCATGGTATGGCTCATCAACTTGATCCCTCTGTAGTTACTACAGTTCTGCACATCACCCTTATTCTTGAAGATTGGTACCAGTACACTTCTTCTCCATTCCTCAGGCATTTTCTCATTCTCCAAGATTGTGTTAAACAATCTGGCTAAAAAGTCCACTGCCCTCTCTCCTAGACATCTCCGTACCTCCACAGGTATGTCATCTGGACCAACTGCCTTTCCACTCAAATTAACAGAGATGGGGCCTAACAGACAGCTAGCTACCACACTTCTGTTACATGAACCCTCTGTTAAGATACTCTATTAATACTATTGGGCATTTTAACATTTAATTCTTTGGGGTTTTATTCACTTTTGAAGCTAGCCTCAAGTGGTCGCTAGAGGAACTTCAGGGTTGGCACCCCAGTGAGAAGATATCATTAGTTACACATACACACATGGCATTAAATGGCATGCAAACAACAAAAACTACACTGGAATGAAACACAAAATGATTTAAGGAAACTATTTTGATACTAGGCTGCGGTATGCTGTAAATACCAAAGTTTAAGCTTAGTCTGAACTTATTAATTCCAAAGTATGTATATTTGGGGAAAAAAAAGACATTAATCGAACAAAGAACCTTGACTCTGTCCTTGAACTGAGACATGATTTCAGTAGTCAAGATAACATGTAAGAATAAGTCATTTTTGCTACTCTCTGCTCTTTCTCTGCCTCCTTTTTTCTTTCTCTTTCTCTCATGCCCAGTTTTCAAAATCAACATTTTCTAACTGAAATCCAGATGTTAGAGGTTTTATGGGGATGATAGGCAAAGGTGCCATGGTTAAGAGACAGATGAGAAGGAAACACAGAATAGCATAGAGCTGATAAACTTAAAGAATAAAGCTAATGATAAAAAACATTGAGAAATAAGAACATTTGTACATTAATAAGAATTCCTTTAACCCGTAAAAATTACTGAACACAAGAGTGAACCAATAATAGTGACATAAAATGCCAACATTGTGTTTCACACTTTATGGACTCCTGGGAAAGTCTTAGAAAGATCCAAGGGTGACCAAGAGTTCATGTTCCTGAAATGCAGCTCTGATTCTGATTAAATGAATAGACAAGATGAAGACTATAGATTATTCCAAATATATTCGGGGAAACTTCAGGTGTTTGAAATTCATGAGCATCTTCATAGTTTGCCCTTCACTGCAACCTTGCATCATGCATTATGCAAATTCACATGTGTCTGAGTTCAAGCTGATCTTCTGCCCCGTATTTTTGCTCTCAACGGGCTCATAGCACTGCATGCACGAGAGCCTACAGCCAAAAGCTCTTACCACCAAGACCCAGGTGTAAAATAAATGAAGCTTTTCAAAATGCAACAGGCATCAAATGCAAACATCATCAAATCCGCCAAACGCCTCTGACATGTTTCACTGATATTGACTCAGGTGCTTCTCTTTAACCTGAGACAGGAGGTGGGTTCATGCATATTGATTAACCATATTCAGTAAAAAAACAATTCAGTTGAACATATTTACAGCAACAGAACATGCTGAGATAAGTAAAATGCCTACAAAGCTAAAACCAAGAGCACCCGACTTTGGAATAACTTTCATGTCCAATTGCTTTGAAGTGCATAAAGATACCAAGGTTGCCATAATTAAAGGTCCAACTAAATATGAAATAAATGCATTACATGAATTAAAAAAAACTGCTGCCTTTGTTGCTCGGGATGCTCAATGATTTGGAAGACAAAGGATGAACTTTGTTTTGTTCATTATAATTTACAGCAGTGTATACTCAGCAAAGTTGCATAAGACAATATTCACTAACCTTATATACCTTTCCTTAGTCAGCATGATTTATTTTTCACCTAATACTTTTGCTTTAACAATCACTGTGAAATTTAAACGCAGTGTTTCTGCTTCCATGCAGTTATCCTCAGAAAAATATGTATTCTATGTGTTTTAACTACAAGGAAGAAGACGAATGACCTTTGACCTCAGCGAAACTCTTATTTTAATCTAAAGGAATCAAAGGTTCACAGCAGCCCTGCAGGAGGCCATTTCAGTTCTCAGGAACTGAACCACTTTGTGAATATGCTTTGTGTCTTCAGTGTCAGTGAAAACATGTGGTACTGTACTACTCTTTTTCAAAAATGAGAACATCAAGAATGTGCTTCTAAGTTCTCTGTCATTCTGACTAAATATCTGTCTTGGGCAAGTCAAAGTCATTTGCAGGTTATCTATGGTGTTTTGTTAAATGTGTGAACTGTTTTGGCAAATATATTTTTGGTGCTGAGAACTTCAAAAATGTTGTGAGAAATGTGTGGAGCAACTGAGAAAAACTATCAGCTGTGACAAATGATTGTACTTTATAGCAAATGGAACCTGTAAGCAATATATCTAAGAAAAAAATAATAATATCATATTCAAGCATCTGTGGAGCAAACCCCAATCCCAATTTTCCCATTTACTCGTGCAACTTTAACCCCAAAAACGTAAAGCTAACGACTTCTATTTCCTGTCTTTTGGTCTTTGCAAAAGATTCTTATTTTGCATGTCGTGATTCATATTTTCTCTGTGCTTCTCCTTCCACGTTTCAGTTTTCCAAGTTTTATCCCTATAGTCAATCGACAAATTATGCAGTGTGGGGAAACAGTTGCTTTTCTACTCATTCCATCATACAAACAACTGAGGTGACTGCAGAATTCTGGTGCTACTGTGGTGGTCATTAACACTCCTAAAATGGTGGGATTCCAACTGTTTTTATTGTGATTTTTTCTAAATTACTCATGCATTGTTAGCATTCAGCTACAAATAAAAATAAGTGGCCTACATTAGAACACAGTGTAGGCATAGACTGTATATAAAAGATGTAGCTTCCGGGTCTGAAAAGTGAAACCTGTATTCCTTCTAGTGGCCAGCAGGTGGTAATTCCTTTTGTTACAGAAAGAAGTCAGATTGTATAGAAGTCTATGGGAGAATGACCAGTTCCTTCTATTGTTGAAATCAAAAAACACTTTCCTTGTAAGTTTATGATCTCAGCTCCTAATTTCAAGATATTCTAATTACAATGTATTTATTTTTTCTGGTCCCCATTTTAATCCAAAGGGCAATAAAGCAGAGTATGTTTTAAGACTATCCAATGAGTGTGCAATGTCCCTTAATTTCCCAGTCAGAGCCACGCCTTGCTTGCACCACACTTTAATAACCACTGGGTGACATCATGGTGGTTACATGCATGGTACAGAGATGAAATACAGACTATAAGCGGTGATGAAAAGCAGGAGACTTTTGACTGATTCCAAATAACCTTGCAGCGTTACTGTATGCCAGCTGTATTTCTCCTTGTAATCATAAAGATATTCAAGTAATAGCCCTTTCTTGCGAGTACAATGCTGAACGTACTATCTTTGGATCTCATTAGGAATTCAGCAGTAAGATGTTAAAGATGAAGTCCTTTTGTGATTCAGCATTGCTTTTAGTGATGAGAGAAATAAAAAGGCAGTATGTAAATGGATCAAAATTGAGATCATGAGCCTTGCCACAAGGGAAGGTGAAGAGATGACTAATAGCATGAAAATTAAACAGTTGACTCTTTTATCTGGGATTTAACTCCTCTCTTGTCATGAGAATTTGACTGCAAAGGACACCAGATTGCTTCACCTGTTGTGCATGCATATGGAAATAAAGGAAGCAAGGTGAGAACTTTTGCTTAGAGCTAGAGGAACAGGAAAAAAATCGTTCTTTTTTTATTTACCTGAAGAAGGCAACAAAAATTAATAACAAGATCTGTATAAAAGATAGTTAAAGACATCAGTACATTCATCCATTCTATATTAATCTTGAAGTAAGGATTCCTAGATTTATAGAACTGATTATTTAATCATTGAATCTTTTTTAGCACTTTGAGGTTCGCATTTGTAAAATGGCAAGGGCATTTCATTAAGTTTTTTTTTAAATCTTGCAGATAGTCATAATATTGCTTAGCCATCTTGTCAAGATGTACAATGTAGGTTTTGATGGCAATGAGTGAAACTGAACAAGGCTGCAATTTGAACTTAGTACTGTACATTGTATATAATAAAGTTGAAGCTTGCCCCACTTAACAAGGGACAAACTTCACCAGCTTACTGCACTGACAGTACCGCTCTGAGTGAAGCCTGTAATCCCAGAGGACAAAGAGAAAAAGATGGAATTTCAATTCCAGAGCTGTTCCAGGGATCATCATAGGGAATCTGAAGTGTTTGGACAACTGTATGGATGAGACCACTGAGCTCATAAAGTCCAGAGGGAACACAGTGAGTGTAGTTTGATGTGATTCATGGTGCTTTGCAATGTGGCAGTATCTTGTTTGAAGACCACAGAGTGACTTTATATAGCTTTAAGACATTTTAGGTGGGTTATGACTCTAATCTCAGTGGAGAAATGTGGAGGGATTGCAATAGTTATGATTTAAAAGTCGTACAATCCCAGACATATCACTGCAAAGGAACATTTCTGTGGCCAGAGTATTGAATTGCTAGTTGTTAGAACATGTCCATAGTACTTGCCAAGGGAACTCATCATTGCTATTGCTGCCATCAGCTGATGCAGAGTTCTGGTGGCTGGCTATGGACAATTAATGGATCCTGATCAGCCTCTGCACCACATACTGGACAGCTCCACACTTTCTTTAACATCTGTTTCAGCTCTGCTGCCACCAGGACAGATATACAACCCGAATTCCAGAAAAGTTGGGACGTTCTTTAAATTTGAACAAAATGAAAACTAAAAGACTTTTAAATCACATAAGCCAATATTTTGTTCACAACAGAACACAAATGATGTAACAAATGTTTAAACTGAGAAATATTACAATTTTATGCACAAGACGAGCTCATTTCAAATTTGATGCTTGCTACAGGTCTCAAAATAGTTGGGACAGGGGCATGTTTACCATGGTGTAGCATCTCCTCTTCTTTTCAAAACAGTTTGAAGACGTTTGGGCATCAAGGTTATGAGTTTCTGCAGTTTTGGTGTTGGAATTCGGTCCCATTCATGCCTGATATAGGTTTCCAGCTTCTGAAGAGTTTGTGGTTGTCTTTGACGTATTTTTTGTTTAATGATGTGCCAAATGTTCTCTATAGGTGAAAGATCTGGAAATCAGGCAGGCCAATTCAGCACCCAGACTCTTTTCCGATGAAGCCATGCTTTTGCAATAGCTGCAGTATGTGGTTTTGCATTGTCCTGCTGAAATACATAAGGCCTTTCCTGAAATAGACGTCGTTTGGTGGGGAGCATATGTTGCTCTAAAACCTTTATATACCTTTCAGCATTCATAGTTCCTTCCAAAACATGCAAACTGCCCATACCATATGCACTTATGCACCCCCATACCATCAGAGATGCTGACTTTTGAACTGAACGCTGATAACATGCTGGAAGGTCTCCCTCCTCTTTAGCCCGGAGGACGCGGCGTGCGTGTTTACCAACAAGAATGTCAAATTTGGACTCGTCTGACCATAGTACACTTTTCCACTTTGAAACAGTCCATTTCTGATGAGTCTTGGCCCGCAGGACACAACGATGCTTATAGACCATGTTCAAATATGGCCTCCTTTTTGCATGATAGAGCTTTAGTTAGCATCTGCAGATGACACGGTGGATTGTGTTAACCGAAAATGGTTTCTGGAAGTATTCCTGGGCCCGTTTAATAATGTCAGTGACACAATCATGCCGGCGAGTGATGCAGTGTCGTCTGAGGGTCTGAAGACCACAGGCATCCAATAAAGGTCTTCGGCCTTGTCCCTTACGCACAGAGACATCTCCAGTTTCTCTGAATCTTTTGATGATGTTATGCACTGTAGATGATGAGAGCTGCAAAGCCTTTGCAATTTCACATTGAGGAATATTGTTTTTGAAGTATTTCATAATCTTTTTACACATTCTTTCACAGATTGGAGAGCCTCTGCCCATCTCACTTCTGAGAGACTCTGTCTCTCTGAGACATCCCTTTTATAGCTAATCATGTTACAGACCTGATGTCAATTAACTTAATTATTTGCTAGATGTTTTTCCAGCTGAACCTTTTTGAACTTTCTTGCTTTTTCAGCCATTTATTGCCCCTGTGCCAACTTTTTTGGAACCTGTAGCAGGCCTCAATTTTTGAAATGAGCTGATATTGTGCATAACATTGTAATATTTCCCAGTTTGAACATTTTTTATGTTATCTGTGTTCTGTTGTGAATAAAATATTGGCTCATGTCATATGAAAGTCTTTTAGTTTTCATTCTGTTCATATTTAAAGAACGTCCCAACTTGTCTGGAATTCGGGTTGTAGAAAGGCTTAACCACCTCATACAACAACCTGCGTTTATTTTAGATATAATCTCCTTATTGTATCATATTGAGATTTTGATTCATTGAGCTCTTCACTTTTTAATATTTTCAGTTTAACTGAGTCCCTCCTTTAGTGTCAATTAAAAAAAAGCAAAAAAAAAAAAAGCCATTTTGTTCTGTGTTATTTTATTTATTTTATTGAGCTAAGTTGTTCTTCATGTTTTGGCTGCTGGAACAATGCAATTTCCTAACTTCTGGAAAAACTGTTCAGACTGTTTTATAGCGCTGCATTACACAAAGAAAAATAATCAATCACAGTAGACACCACAAAGGCAGCATAAAATATTACAAAAGAGTCGTTCTGTGCTGCATTGCAAGGGAAGAAATTGAGATTTGGGTGAAAATCTGAGACCTGACAGATGAACAATTATAAAGACACTGTAATACACCATATAGCACTACATCAGAATACTGTAAATGTAATGTAAAATTCTGCCTAGAAGAGTTTACATGTTTATTGTTTCTCTTGTGCTACGCAGTGCTGCAAAACAGTCTTGGCTTTTTTCCTGCAATACAACAGAGTCATATTAGGACACATTTATAAAAGAGTCTAATAGAAATGTGTAGAAATGTACAGAAAACATGTTTGACAGATTGTGATAAATGGTTGAACTATGCTGCACAGCAAAGCAATGTCTAGATGTTTTAGGGTGTCAAACTATTCAACAGAAACCCAGTATGATACATTTTGATTGACATGACATAGGAAAGTGATAGTGTGGGAAACAGCAGATCATCATACATAGTCATCTGCTTGAATGCGCCAAATCATTTGCAGTTTGATAAAATACTATGCAAAAATACTGATGGAACCTAGTCTGCTTTCTTATAACGTAAAATCATATCTTTTTGGATTTCACATTTATTGTTAAATAACAGGATTTTGAGGCAAATATGTCAGTGTTGTCCTAAACTCTGTCTGCTCTTTGATGCTGCAGCTACAAAGACTCTAAGAGCAGTGAAAATGAAGCAAAAGGGAAAAAAATTCAAACAAGATGACTAAACAATGAGTTGAAACTTGCTACATAATTCTTATAGGTTCATAGGAGTAGAGACAAAGCATTTGGGGCAAACAGAGCAAAGCCCAACCTGCTGGCAACAGAAAAAAATTGTTAGCAACAGTGAAATTTGAATTCTAATTAATATACAAGATAAGAAAATAAGCTTGCTGCTGTTGCTATGTGGGATAGCACCTTGCTTGAAATGACACACACACCCAAGTGTGTTGTCTACACTGGGATTACCACCTGAATGAGGAAAATGGGAAATGCATTATGCCAAATATCAGATTTCATGCAATACCATGAAACCACAGACTACATATGCACACAGCCCCATTTCACATTGTTTTCTTGCTATAATGTCAATAAATAGGATCAGTTATTCTGTATCAGCTGCTGTAAGTATATTTCTTGTTTTGCAGGTGAAATAAAGGTCAGCAACATTTGTTTACCTTCCTGATGCTCTGAATCACTCAGCAGTAAACTTAAAAAGTTTTCTTGGAAAAACTAAGGGGGTTTGGCCAATCATCAGATTTGTTTTCATGTTAAGGAAAACGGCTGAGTTCTGTATTATAACAAAGGAGAGATATGACAGCTGGGGTTTTAAATCTGCCTGTTGCAAACAGTGCTACCATATGACTGAACCGTCAGAGCTCGCTTCCAATAAATCTTTCAAAGCATAAACCAATCACTCAGCATTATTACGGTATTATTTTTCCACTACTATCTTACAAAACAGTAGGCCAGGTGTTGAGGAAACCAGTCAATCATCCATCACAATGAAAACACAGCAAGGCTAAAACTAGCAATGTCAGCGCTGCTCCCAATCTCTCAGTTTCAGCTGTCGCAGCCTCTCTTTCTCAGCTAATGGCTTTAAGTTGCAGAGAAAAGGTGGAAGAAAACAGGCAGAAGGGAGTGAGAAGGGGAAAATTGTGTCTGTGAAGGGATAAGCTTCAGCCATTAGCAGTGACAAGCCAGCTGCCTTGCAGAATCACATTGGGTGCAGCCATAGGCTGTAAATAAAGATAGACATATACACTCTGAAGCCACCCGTTGGTTTTTGAAGCCCATTTTGAAGCCTCAATCATAGGATTTTATTGATTTTTTAGAGCCAAAAGTGAGCTTATTTAGGCAACGTTCACACAGCAAGTCAATTCCTATTTTTTGCTGAAATCAGATTTTTTAAAGTGGTCATTCAAATTAGAATTTAAATGCGACCGCCACCAGACTCCAGTGCGAACAGGCTATGGCCCTGAATTGACACGCATGCGCAGAAGAAGACGTGATGTCACACACAGTATGCTGTGTTTACGGAAGCAAAAATGGATTCAGTGACTAGATCCATCAGTGCTGTCTGTCATGCTTGTTTTGTATATTGTTTACATTTGATCTTTCCGTGTCTTGCCTCCTCAAGTGCAGAATTATATCTGTCTCACTTCAGTGACCTAAAAGGCGGATGAAATGCGACATAACTCTTCAGACTGAGGTCGCTTTGAAAAACATCATATACGTATCCAATTTAGGACCACATATGAAAGTGACCTGAATCTGATTAGAAAAAAACAGATCTGTGCTGCTTAGACTATTATAAAAAACTCGGATATGGGTCACATATGGGCAAAAAAATCTGATTCAGGCCACTTTTGCCTGCAGTGTGAATGTAGCCTTGTATGAGGCTCTGGATTAATGCCTATGTATTTAGAATAGGATATCATTAAAGTTCCCATAGGTTTAATAGTGGCCCAATACTTTTGTCCATGTCAAGTATGAAGGATGGAGTCTCTGTTTGAGCCAGCTCCAAGTGAACCTTAAAGGTAGGGCAGTTTTTGGCTCTTCCTGTACTGGCTTTGTTTCCCAGCTCTAGTGGTTGCTGCTTGGGTAGTACAACACAGGAGTGGAACCCTCTAGTTACTGTGGATGTAGAGAAGTTTGAAAAAACTTACACACACAAGCATTGATGCAAATTATGTAAAAGTTCATAAAGGCCAGAGAGCTGCCACTTTGAATTAGTGCAGATAGGGAAAAGCATGCCTGCTTAATTCATCCTCTGAAGTCACAAAGAGAGGAGTTGGGGAAAGAGAAGACAGACCAAGAGAGGGCATGAACGTCAAAGAGACATTCAAATGAGACAAAGACAACCTGATAACCAGTTTAGATTTCATAAAGTTTAAATAATGTCTGGAGATTCATAGCTATTTTCTCTGATCTTATACATTCAATGCATTTCACGACATCATTATCTATCTTTTTGTTGTTCTGTGCCACCGTCACAACCTGCCTTTATCCAACTTTCTCCCTCGAGCCTGCGATGCAATCAATGGATCTGGACAACTCCCACAGGCAGTTATCCTCGATGGCTGACAGAAGCTGGTTTCACTGCAGGCCCTTGATGTATGCGTGTGTGTGTTACTGTGTGTGTGTCAGGAAAGACTTAGGTGTGGACTGAGAATAAAGGTTTCAATGGCTGATGTGATTAGATAGATGAAAAAAGAGAGAAGGGCAGTGGAATTCATTTTTGCAATAATAATCCCATACAGCTACATCAGGAAATGGAATAGCATTCATTTATCATAATTTTCAAACCCTTCAAAAGGTAAAAATGGCCATACTGCTCATTGACCCTTTAGTTTTGACTTCTGTATGGGCGATACTGTACATTCAGACAATAGCAGTTTGATATCTGTTCCACGGTCCCTGTTACTTGCTTAAAAACAGCAGTCAGGTCATTTCTTCACACATCAAAGCCATTCTGCTGGCTTACGTGATTCATTACGTGACAGAGCACTAAAAACAAGTCCTAAATTACTCACTTTTTTGAAATAAAAAGCTTCAGACTTTCCCTCAGGAAAAAGCAAAAAACACATATCTGCAGTTTGAAAACAAGTTGGATCTTGTCAGATGTTTGTTGTTCCTCCCTTTCTTCCTCCATCCTGCCCAGAGAAAAACACAGTAATGAGACACATCTGTGTGGATCTTGTTTATCAGTTTGACAAAACTTTGGGGGTAAGGATTCCTTTGACAGTGCACTATTCCTTTTGATTTTTCAATTAGCTTTTCACCTGACATCTTTGGCAGAGAAGTCTAAGAAAGATGACTGGAGGATGAAGGATCGTTTTCTTCTTTGAAAAGAAGCCTTAGCCAACTTTAAATCATTTCATCCGACACTGAAAACATAATCTCGATTGAAGAGTTTGGAACAATTTCTTTCCTCCTAATCTGATATTAAGCATAAAGGTGCTCCCTTTTATTTTCCCCAAGGGTAATTTGGTGCAGGTTTTACTCCGAATGCCCTTCCTGACGCAACCCTCCATGGTTGGATGGGCTTGTGTCCTCACTTGGAATCAAACCAGAGACCTTTCACTTATAAAGTGAATGTGTAAACCAGTCTCATAGAATGTATGTAAAACTTTTACAACTTCAACAACAAAAATTTCCATTTCCAAGAATGATTTCCTACTGCATAGAAGAATGGTAAAGTTTATGACTGAGACATAACCAGTAGATTTCTAGGTGAGGTGAACATTTTTTTGACCCAAGGAGGCCTGCTATGTGAGGGGACTTGAGTGCTGCCATGGGAGATAATCAATCAAATAAGCACACAAGCCCCCCCCAAAGGCTTGGATATTGACCTTTGGAGTTTATGTTGCAAGAGGCCATTTGTACTCATCTGGCACTGGAAGGAAGCCAGAGACAAAGCTGCAAAAATTTCAGATGACAGGACTTGTCTTTTAAAGACCTTGCAGATAACTGAGGCAATGACACTACCACTTGCACATTTACACTTGCATCCACACACAGTCTTGGAGACACATGTACACTTGCCACTCACCACACACACATACACACACCTCCACCCTCCTGCGGTGACATTTGAAGGACAGGGGCCTGGAGGGAGAACAGGTTTTGAGAGGTTAGATGAGGTGGAGGGCTGGCTGGTTGAGGGTGTGAGGTAAACAACACCTCTGAGTTCAGCGTGCATGCCTAATGTGCTCTCTCACAGTGACGGCTCCGCTGGGCAAGGCTGCCGATGACAAGCTGTCTGGAGAAGTCTCCTACTCCTGCACCATCTCACTACCTCGGTCTCTCGCGCTGTCTGTTAGCTTTACGCTGTCCAGCTGTCCAGCTGTCCATGTCGGCTGTGTACACTTCCTGCTTTCGGTGCTGTCTCTGGTTTTGTCCTCCCTGCTTGACATAATCCAACCTTCTTCCTGCTGTCATGCCACAAACTTAATAATTTAAATGTAAGAAAAGGCATAAAATGAAGACTGGATGAATGAGATTTTACATAAAATGTAATATTTATCGTTTTATAAGTGTGTGTTGAAGGAAAAACATTTTTGTGACTGATTTTCAGTGGTCTCATAGCAGCAGTCAAAAACACTGGGGCATTCCCTTTACCTTTGTACAGTTTCATGAAATGCATACTAACGATATATTCATGGTCACTTGCAGCAATTCACACATGCAGGTCAAAATACAAAGATATGTACAAATGTGAATTGTACACTCTTAAGGTGTGTTCAGACTGAAGGTGAAGCAAATTTTAGAAACGGATGTGACTGCATACAATTTACAGTGTACAGGTGGACACAGATTTGATCAAGGCAGCATGAACTGAAGCAAAAACGCATTGCCAAAACATGTGCTTTTGCTGAGTCTTTGTACTCATAAATACACAAGTGACACAGGGAAAAAAGTCTTGGAGCAAATGGCAGAAACATCTCAAGTTTCTGGTAGGTTTTGAAAATCAGTCTAAGTGAGAGCTGTAGCACGCACATAGTGTATGAAGGCACACTCTGCTCACACACAAATTAGGTGCATTGTTAGCTTGTTGTAGGTAATGTCTGGCACACTGGCTGCTTGTAGTGTATAAACACACAGCGCACAAAACACTCAAGCCATTAAATTTGTGCAAGTAAAGCAAGGCAAAAATTTGCTCCGCTTTCTGTCTGAGCACAACTTTACAGCTATCTTTAAAATTTAACTAGTGGTTTTTACCCCCCGACCTGAGTTCATCAGCCGCATTTATTCACGTTATCCAATTGGAGCCCATCTCTCAACTGACTAGTTTTTGAGAGGGCAAAGGTGCTATCTGACTGGTTGGAAGTTCAGACAAGCAGAAGCAAAAACAGACAGTAATGAATACTGTTGTATGCTGAGGAGATAAAAATCACATTGACATCATTTACTCAGGGCATACACATAGAACATTTATTGCTGTGTAGTTAGACTTTAACCTTTGATGCCATATTCACTGACACAAGGATTTGTCTCAGAAAGATAGGAGGATATATCTTTGATGCTAAAACAGCCCTTGGTTGCTTTGTGTTTTCTCTCTTCAAACTTTAACCCCAGGTATCCTCATGGAAAAACAGGACACTTCAGGAAAAGGTAGACACTTCACCTGAAGTCATAAACACACATGCACACACACTTCCTCACACAGAAATACACACACACACACACACACACAACTGTCCCACTCGTTAATACTCAACACCATGTGATAAAACATAGTCATCAAAGTGATTTTGCATGGTAAAAAAGGTCAGACCCTCAGATTTTCTCACATCACCTCATTCCTTTTGAGAAATGGAAAATTAAGGTAATGATCGAAACACTAGGGATACAACAGTCTACCTCTAGAAATCAGGCTTAAAGATGAGAGTCTCCTTTTTGGACGGAGCAATCAATCAGTTGGTGGAAGCCAAAGTAAGTTTCCATTGAAATATGCAAAATCTTGTTCCACTGTTACAGTGTCAGCTTTTTATATCAAACTATGGTGCATGATAGGGTTGCTACAACATACTGTATGTGTGAAGAGATGGGAAAAGAGAAGATGAGTGCATCATGGTGTCATTTCAAGAATAAGCACACTGTATTGCAATCCCAGAATCATGCTTAAGGAACACTAATGTGCTCGTAATCGATATGTTATGGTGTAACGCTCAAATTAAAGCTTTCATAGAGATGGTGTATGCTGTTCGTGATTTTTAGCATAGGAGGCTAAAAGCAAACAAAGTTCCCTGTTTGCAGGAATGTCTGTGAGCTAGACAGTCCCCATGTGGTGAGTGAGTATGGCTGTTCCCACCGCTGGTTGTCCTCTGAGACTCCAACATCTAGAAAATAAAATTATGAGGAACCAGTGTTCCCAAAGAGAAATGTGCTGGAGGGAACAATCACTTCAGCGCACGCAGTCTGTTTGAAATTTTTTGCTTCATTGTTTTATACACTGTCCCCACCTTAAAAAATGTTAGAAAACCGGAAGCCACTGGCAGACAAAAAAAGTCCTAGACAACAAGTCAAAGACACTGCAAGGGTTAAATTAAATAGGGACAAACTAACGGCAACACTTGCACGTGCCTATTCTCTTCTCTACAAAAATAGTGGAATAGAAATCACATGGTTATCACCCAACATTGACATCTCGATACACTTCTGTATATAGTTAAAAATCATGGTTAAATGCAATCCCATCATGCAGTCAAGGTCCCTTGCAAGACTTGTGTTTTTGTCCATTCACCTTAAATCCTTAAACATGGTGAGAGGAAGTGGTGTCAAAAAGTGTGTGCTTGAAGTCTCACTTGAGCAAAGGAGCTGAAAACCACATTTCGGTGCACACAAAGCTGCCCCATGCACACAATACTGTTTCTTCTGATTGTGTTTGTAAAGCTCCATCCAGCCTAGCTCTCTGTTACACTCATTTCTTCATGTATATGAGTGAGAGATGCTGGCAATGGAAAGAAAAATAACCAATTTCACGAATCACTCCATGCACAGTTTTACCTCCACAGTCTGTCAATTTACTTTCATTTTCTGCTGCCACTGAAGACCAAGTTGACAGATGCAAAAAACTTTCCTCAGTTGATACCGCTCTCCTGTTTCAAAAACACAGAGGTATGGTACAGTGGGGAGAATGATTTAATTCATGCCTTGGATACCTGAGGCGGTGCTCTCACATACAAACATGAGCACACATTCCTGAACTTTCCTCCTCCCTCATATTTTACTCTGATCTCAGCAGAAGTTCCCGTGCCAGAGTGAGTAAGACCTGTTGTTTCCGTCTGCCAGAACAGATGGACATTAGATCCGCTCTCTGCTTTTCCAGCCAAACAAATGACCTGCCCTCTCCTTTCCCAGTCTTCCTTCCGCCTTTATATATTCCGCCATCACAAAGCCTCTGCCCACGTTCTTGCCACACTGCGTCTGAGACATAAATGAATCAAAACAGTCTCTGTTGGCATGGATAGCTATTTCTTGTTTGGGTACTTCTATTTTTGCTTCTTCAACCTTAGTGAACCCGAGCCATCACAGAGAAAAGGAAACTACAGTAGAGTAACATTAAGACTCTTTGTTGTGTCTTTAAGTTCAAACTCTTTTGGATTTGCTCCTGGGGTTCCCATGTGATCAGAAGCTTCCATGGCCTCCTTTTCAGATACAGCCCCAAAGTGGGTAGAGGAACCTGCCTTCAGCTCTTGGGCCTTAAAAGCTTACTGCCACACCAACAGACCATAACCAAAGCAACTCCCCTAGATAGCACAATATAGGACATGGGCTTGTCATAAAATGTATAGAAATGGGTTGAGGGGGCAAGATGAGGGTTCGGTTTTGGAATACGGGACATCATGTGTCATCAAACCTCTCTCTCACTGATGAGGCAGGGAGAGTGAGAGGGTTAGCAATGGGTTTAGATCCAAGGAATGGAGAGACAAAGAGAAAGTAAACATTAGGTTTCATCTGTTTTTTCGACAAGGCCCTACTGTTGTTTGGCTTGAGCTTTTCCCTTTCAGTCCTTGGTCTCCATCTCCTATTTCCCCTCTTCCTTCTCCTCTTCTTGTATCAACCCCAGTCCAGGGGTTGGCCAAGAAGCCCTGGGGGTCCATGAGCTCCAGGCCCATGATCTCCCTGCGGCCCTCCCTGCCCCGGGAAGACAACAGCATCCCCCCTTGGTCCAGGCTACCTGTGCTGTTGCACTTCTTTACTGCTCCTCCAGGGTACACCAGGGAGCTGGGTGACAGCAGTGATGTCAACGATAAACTGCTTAATGCCTCTGACAAGTGTTCACTGTTGCCTGCTTGGCTGGACCCACAACCTCCGATAGATGAGCCAATGCCTATGCCCAGGTCCTCATCTGAAGGGTCAATTGAGTCATCACGGGTGTAGCCTGGGCTAGTGCTGCCGCGCCCACTACTCTGGCTCCGTTGATGACCCCTGGTGGCTAGAAGGGTTAGACCTGACGATGGGCTTGGCCTTGGCCTTAAGGTCTGGACTGGAGAAGAAATAGATGTGCTGTCTTCAGGCAGAGGGAGAGGGGACATAAGCGGTAATGGAGCTGATGACAATGGAAAGTCTAAGTTCTGTGGTGGAGACACGCTGAAGCTCAGTCCTTCTTCCAAGGTGGTCTGAAGGCTGCCTTCAGAGCTGCCTGTAGCTAGGGATGAATCACTGTGGGACGGGTACTAAAGCAAAATGAGAGTGGAGAAAGATAATGAGCTAATCCATCCAACCCTATTTGTCATTAAGAACATTACTTTTAAAAACACTGATTACAAGCCTGCTTTCATTATGTTTACTTAATTATTCATTGTTAGCAATTACTCAAATATATGTCAATAAAACCTCACAACTATCTTTTTATGTTGGAACATCATCAAACTTACCTTAATCAGTGGTCCCTCTTCCCCTCTTACCTGTGTGCAAAGCTTCTTTCTATGGGCTCCAGGGGAGCGAAATGAGGCCCAGGAGGCTGGGGAGGTCAGCCTAAGGCCCCTTGCCAGACGCAGGCTTCTACTACGGGGAGGTACTGGGATGGCTGTTCCTGCAGGGTGGAATAGAGAGAAAAATTATAATTGGCTCCACGTACTCCTTCTTTGCTTCTTTTGTTTTAACTCCTGCTGGAAACCTTCAGGAGGGAACACACATTCCACATTCATGCTGGTACCATTTCATTCTTAGAGAGAATTGTGTTGCAGAGGTCAGTTACTTTCTTAACCCTTTTAGTCTGATGGTGTCAGGCCAGGTCAGTCATGGCTGGGTGAAGTCTGTTCCCCCGATATTTCTTTTTAGTCCGATGGTGTTGCTGGTGATGCAAAGTGACATGCATAATTCAAATTTGGTATGTGACTATTGTAATGTATCATATATCTATGGAAAACACCACTTCACAGCTTTTAGAATCCATTGAAATTACAGTACGTTGAAGCATGAATGGTTGAGGAATTACAGCAATTTGAAAAATTTATGTCACTTGACATCGCCAGCGGTTAAAGACCCTGTTACTCACTATTGAGAAGTACATTTTGAGACCTATGTGAACTTCTGTCCTGTAAATATTGCTGTGTTAATGCTTGAATTTATTTATTTTTAAAATTTTGTTTGTATAGTCCTTACAAGTTGTTAAACTAAATGACACAGTACTTTGTCGAGACTGCCATTTAAGTTTAGATGTTCTGTACTTGCTGTGAACCAGCACTTAATTTACACACTAGTCCATAAGTATGTAGACAATGATGCTCTCTTTGCAATTTTGCCTCTGTACACTATCACAATGGATTTTAAGTTCAACAGACAAGCTGAGATTGAAGTGCAGATTTTCAGCTTTAAGTTAATGGGCTTAATAAAGATACTGTATTAGCTATTTAAGTATTACAGCCATTTTTATATATTTTCAGAAGCTTAAAAGTATTTGCACAAATTAATGCTGAACAGTGGCATGGCCTGGTGAAGTCTTCTTCCCCGATATTTCATGACAAAATAAGCAGATCCGCAGGTGATACCAAGTCAATGAAACTCTCAATATGAGAGATGTTGATGTATGCAAAGGAGGCCATGAAGGAGACAACTTCATAAATGTAAATACAGAGGGTTCAAAACAAGATCATCAACATCAGAAAAGCCAGATTGGACTTTGCCATATAACACTGAAAAGAACCTGCCCAGTTCTGAAAAAAAAATCTTTGGATATATGAAACTATTAACTTTTACCAGAACGATGAGTAGAGAAAAGCATGGTGAAGGAAAGGAACAGCCCATGATCTGAAGCATACCACATCTGTCAAACATGGTGGAGTCAACGTTATGGTATGGACACATATAGCTGCCAATGGAAACAGGTCACTAGTGTTTACTGATGATGTAGAAATGGATAATGATCCAAAGCATACTTCAAAAGCAACTCAAGAGTTTCTTTAGGTAAAGAAATCGGATTTTCTTTAATAGCCAAGTTAGTCACCTGATTTAAACACAATAGAGCAGTTTTTCAGTTACTGAAGACCAAACTGAAAGCAGAGACCCACAAACAAGCAGCAACTGAAGGTGGCTGCAATAAAGACCTGTGACAGTATCTCAAGGGAACCCATGGATGTGATGTCCACAAACTCTAGGCAGTCATTGATTACAAAGGATTTTCTGTGTTAAAAACAAACCTTATATTTAAAATGATCTCGGTATGTCAATTATATTTGAATCTCTGAAAATGGGGCACTATGAATAAAAATGGCTCTAGGTCCTAAACAGTTAATGCAGTTCTTTTTTTCAGACTACTTAAATTACTGCTAAAACTATTTACTTCAATTACAACTTGATTTAAAATCCACTGTGGTAGAGTACAAAAGCAAAATTGCAAAAAAGCTGTAATTGTGTAAATACTTATGGACCTTACTGTAGCATACAATGGAATAATCAAAATAAGCTAGGATTTACTTTGTATGTTAGCACAAATACAAGTTTTGAAAATGAGTTTACTCACACAGAAGAAAATAAAACTTTTGTAGATCTACTCACCAGGGCTGCAGTGAGGTGAACACACTCGTGGTTGGTGTGTTTGCATTTCCATCTCTTGTAATACAATCTCCATCTCAATGCCTGCGCTGAGGGTCCTGCATGGCTGGCTTTGCACCACAGTCAGAGTCTCGTGACCTCCTTCATGACTTTCTTCACCACCAGCCTCCTCAGAGCTAGGAGAGTCACTGCTGCACTTTCCCTGTAACAACAAAGATTATCTGACATTAAACATAATATATATATTTTTTCAAACAAATATTGCGCTGCAAACTGCTGCGACCTCTGTGCCAAAGCTCATATGATTAAGATGACTATTAACATAGCATAAAATTTGCCTTAAACTCTCATTTCTTTTCCAGGGAGTGCAATTCAGTGCAGAATTCACATTATATATTTTAAATTAATGATTCCTGGTTAAGACCAAGCCTGACTGAAAGGAAAAACAGCCCCTCAGGTGCTGTGCAGATATTAAACATGGCCTCTGACTCACATCTTGCCTCTGGTTTTTTTATTCCCAGTGCAATTTAAAGGGTGAGTACTGATCATAAACTGTTATTGTCATGTTAATCCTATATTTTCTAACCTAGAATGTTTGGTCATAAATTTTTGAGTGTGTGTGACATGGCCGCAATAGCTTTAAGTGGGAAGAAGGAGGCAGATGAAGGCAAGAGTTCAAAAATAAACTCATCCACGTGTGAGAGTGGGTGTGTAGGAATGCTTTTGTGCTTTCATTAGTGTATTGTACCTCTTAGTCATTCAGTCCGAGCCCCTGCACAGCCCCATTTTAAATCTCAAATAGCATTAGCAAGCATTCACTTACACCTGCACACAAATGGTGTTTCAGTTTCTTCAGAGGACATTAAGTCAGTCAAACTTCACTTCCCATCCCAAACCATAATTGTTAGAGGCTCTAACCCTAATGTTAAACTAGGTTTTAAACAAAAATGGTGTGCTATATATATTGTAGAGACTTGCTTTGTGTCTTCCAGAATAGGACTATGTAAACAAATTTATCTATTTATTTAACACAAATGATTTTTTAATCAAACAATGCTTGATAAATTAAAAACTTAACCTTAGATCCTTTTTCACCTTCTATCTTTCCCTCCTTCTCTCTTTTCTCATTTCCTTTCCTCTCCCCTAATGAGCAGTAGTTCACAGCCATTCTTGGTGATGGCAGGCTTATCTAGCTATCCAGAACCAAGGAGCATTACCCCATTACAGAGGAGGATATCTAGGAAGGATGGATGATATGGGATGGAGATAGTGGGGCTAGAGGGAGGTACAGAGCAGGTGTGCAATTATCAGAGGGGTAACACTGTGAAAGGAGAAGCATAAAAGATAAAGTCTAAAGGGGGAGAGTGAGTTCAAGAAAGGCAGGCATGAGAGCCATCAGGAATAGTGACTGTGGAGAGCTTGGTTGAAAGATTTTTTTCATAAGAAGGTCTGTGGAGGATAAATACTGTGGGTTCTTCGAAGACAAGATAGTTAGCCTGATACATAGAGAGAAGACAATAAAGACATTTTTGGAACCTAAAGGTTTATATCTGCAAATCACAAGAGAGCCTACAGCATAGCCATGAAAATAATTTTATAAGGGTCATTTGTTTTGTGCTTTCTGGAAGTAATAATAACAAAATCTCCAGTGACTCTCTGACTTTATATTTACTGTCTTGCGGGATCAGAACAAAGTGCTGGTAAACTGCTGTCTGTATGCCAAGTATAAAGCAATCTGGGAACCCGCTATCCTCTAATGACTTAGCATAACCAGGCCAAGATGTCATGCCCCATGTGCTGGTGATTGTTTATAGTCTATCAATGCACATAAATATATAAAATATAGTAAAAAAACTAAACTGTGGTGAGACAATAGCTGATAGTTTCTAGATTGCATTGTGGCCAGTGCTTTCTTCTTTTGCTCCCCACATGCTGCCAAAGTCTGATTGGTCAATACCACTCTGACACAAACAGACTGTACAAAATGTAAAATGTAGTTCTTAAGCTCTTTGAATTTGTGGTGCAGTCTGTACAGTAATCATCGCTGCATTATTTTCTTCCTCTCTTTTTATTCAATTTTACTTTTGTAAAATTAAGCTCTGGCTTAAAATTCAAGCAAGTAAGCAGGTTAGCACAATTATATTAATAATATGTTGGTACTGACATGAAAGTAGGTACTTACTCCCTGCACCTTTACACCACATGATCTGTGGAGACAGCTTAATGCTGTAAATCAAAGGTGGTGTATAAAACCTTAGTGTTCCTAAAAAGACAGGATTACTAGATATACCTAACATTAAAACCCCTCACACACTGTCTTTGGGCTCACAGAAAATTAGCCCTGTTAAGGGTAAGACATATACTACTATATAGCTGTATATAAGTACAGTCCAGATTTGGAGTTTATCCTCCTTTTCCACTTCACTCTGCTCATACCCACCTCGCCCTCTTGTGCCAGCAGCTGGTAGGCAGTATGTTCGTCGAGGCTGAGGTCATCAGGCAGGGCTGGGGATGAGGACTTGTCTGAGAGTTGCTCTGACTTCAGTGATGCTTGTTCGATCTCCGCCATTCGGATCTGCTGGAAAGAATTAACTTCAGTTATTCATGTCTTTAAAAAACTGTGATTAGTAACAGTAGGAACCAGGGAACAGTAACTGTTACAAACTTTCTACTTTAGATATATAGTCTCATCAGTGCTCAGTAAATGGATATGTGTTCATAGCAACCATGACTTCAGTATTTTACATTTTGGTGTCTAAAGATATGAAACTTGTATTAGTTTAGTTTATTTTGATTGTTTTTTCCTGTTAAAAGGCCAACATGAGCTACACAGACAAGATCAATAAAACCTCCACCAAGCTGGTTCACCAGATGCTGACAATTCAAAGTTGCCAAAATGCCGTGGCACCTGTCTGTAAAGAGAGCAGGATGAGAGATTTCAAGAAGCAGTCACATTATTTTGTCATTATCAACCGAACAATTGTCTTCCAGTGGCATAAGAATATGTAAATAAAGATGCTGGATGGGAGGCTGGATGATGCAGATATCCATGCAATGTTTCTGTGTAAAGCTGAGTCAGCACTTTTGCGAATTTGATTAGGAATCAATGCAATATGAAATTCATAATTATTCATTGTGGAGTGGCCTCTTCAGGTTTTATGAAATGGATAAGAAACAGTCATGATTTGTTCAGTACTTCTTGCTAACCATTATAGAGCACTTAAAATAAAGATACAATATGTGACGAATTGTTTAAAAAACAGAGGGAAAATGTTAAGTATTCAAATGACATGTTACAAAGTATTTATGACTTTGTTGAGGTGAGGTGTCGCACCTGCCTCGCAACTGCTTCATGAGCATTCATGACCTTTAGTTGAGGAAAAAATTTGTCAAACTGGCCCAATGTAGTTATGAAAGGTTAGAAAGGATTTACGACCTTTATGAAGCAAACACAATAGTTTACAAATCGGTTTACAAAATCATAACCCTATGTGAAAATTTCAAAATTGGCACCCCAACTTCTGCGACAATATGAGGTGTTTATGAAGTCTTGTAAAAAACTGCAACACTCCACTAATTCATGAAGTATCTTACAACATGGAATCATTGTGGACCGAAATTGTGTTGATTCATAATCATTTTCGCATACAATGGATCGGGGATAAGCGTCTGCACCTGCACTATCTTCAGCGAGAGTGATGATGTGTATTTTTCCAAAAAATATTGTTTTATGGAATCTCATAGTGCTTATCACACTCTCATACCTGTGTAGCTTTCCTGAAGAGACAACATTATCTAGCACACTGTTGTTACTCAGATGTGACAAAAGTGTTACTTTCTCTTTTCTTTGTTCCAACATTGGCTCCAGCTAGGGTCGTTTCATTAGAGCTGCAGGTAACTTAGCCCATATGACTGTTGAATCAGTTTTAAATTATCAGTGCACAAACCTCATGTGAGCTCAAGCTTCCCTGCTGACACCCTTCTCTACCTCTGCTCTTTTGCTTTTCTTTGCACTATTTCAAAACATACTGCAAACAGCGAGCTGGAGTGGAATTCCAGTGTTCTGGAGATGCTATGCTCAAGCAATGTTTCTTTAAAGAGAGAGAGCAATAAATAGCCAGAGAAAGGGGAATTAAAAGGGGTACTTAAAAAGAACCAAGTGAAATCCAATGAAATGAGGCTGGCTAGCGATATATTAACACATGCCGATAGGCAAGAAAGACAAAGAGGTTCATAGAGAAAGACTCATGGCTAATAAGGGGCAGTAAATTATCACTGCCCATGCCCCTAAGGTAAGAGTGAGCAAGAAACTGAGAAAAAGAGAGAAAGAAATGGGATGAGACAAGGCAAGGAATCAAGGCAGAAGCACAGCAACTCAACTCATTAATTTAAAGTCACACTTCCTGTTTTGCTTCCATATACTGCTCCTCAATTATGCTCTTTATGAGAGCACCATGTCTGCGACTTTCTCTGTGTTTCAGAGGTGGGCTGTAAATAGCTTCAGAAAAGGTCCCTGCAAGTCATCAGCTGGTTTAGTTATCGACAGGTGACGGAAAATGCAGCCTTTTTTACCTCCGTATTCTTGGCTGTGCCTCCAGAGATAACAAAAAAGCACAATAGATACAGGAAGAGTTGCTACACCATTGCTTCCAAGGTAACTGCAAAAATATTGAAGGTTTCACTAACGAGATAGGGGACTCAGGCAAAGACCAATTGAAAGTGTCCACCACAGCCTGAGAGCGGTGAAGGTATTGTTCTATTCGACACTGCTGGGGGGCATGAGAGAAGCTTATGTGACTGCAAAGAAAATAAGCATGGTTAATATCTCATGACTACACTGCATGAGTCATAATGGTCAAAACATAGTACTGTAAGTCTATGCAATATCATATAGGCTGCAATCCGAGTGCACCAGTAACCACGCATTTGCACAAACAGGCAGTGCTCCTGCTCTTTTGTTTTGATCGATCTCTGCTGTTGGTTTTTACTCATTTGTATTGCTGAAATATGGCAACACATTATATATCAGTGTCTGTTAACTTTATTTATCAGAGAATATTAACTTTATTAACATGATATAATTTTAACTTAACTTCATACAAACTGCAGCAAGCAAAAAAAAAAAAAATTCTATTAACACAGCACGGATTCTCAGCACAGATGCTTTTTTGTATATACTCTGAAGAAAGGTTGTTCCAAACATCTTGGAGAGCTTGCCACTGTTTTCTTATTTACTTCAGTTTCTATATGTATATCCAGACTATCATCCTGATGCTGAGAACAGAGCTCTGTGGCAACCATAGCAGCTGGTGCAGAACTCCCATCCTTCCTAAATATACTATATACCGGCACATACTGTAAAACAGATTTGTAGCATTATAGATGGCACTGCAAAATAAATAAGAATCTAGACATATTTGAGGTGTGATCAAAAGCCTCCAGATGATGTCTTTGTGTACCTCTGGACCCCATACAGTGCTACATTATATCAATCCCTGTCAGTTCTAGTTTCTTGCATGTGTTCATCTGCAGTTTCACCAGTGAGCTTGAACTTGTATAAAGGTTAAACATCAACTTGTGGTCCAACCTTCAGATTGAGGATCATTTCTGGTGATGAGAGCTAGACTCAACCACTATACAGCAATCTTCAGTACAAGAGCCCAACGTGTCCCAGCACCAAAGCAGTGCATCAAGTGAGGATTGCGACCAAGAGTATGGCTGCATTTATTTTTGTCACTCACAAGGTTGTGCACTGTGAATTTATCCCCCATGACTGTCAACAGGGGCTTCTGCTGGAACATCCAGAGGCATCTCAAAAGACCTTCCGTCATGTTCCGCTGCACAGAGAAATGAAAATACAGGAGATTTCTGGGTACACCAATGTAATTGCCACTTACCACCAGAGTTATCATAATTTTGTATTTTTATTTTATTATTTTAAGTTCTTAATTTTTATTTTGTTTTCTTAACCACTTATCCAATTTAGTTTTGGATTGTGGCTTTAAATTCATTTATTTTTCAAAGTGGCTTTGCTAGTTATTTTTTAGTCATGTTTACTTTTACTATTAGCTTCTGTGTTGTTATAATATAAGTGATATTTATCTGGGCCAAGATATAAGTACAGAAAAAGCATTACAATATGAACAAAAAGCTTTGAAGAGGGAGTTGACTTGTAGTCATGTAGACATCCAAGTTTAAAAAACAAACACATGCATCAAAGTCTCCAAATGATAGTTTTGACAGATTTGACCAAATTGTCAAAAACTAAAACAAAATACAGTTTCTCTATACTTACTTCAATTAGCTTTTTTTAAAAGACTAGTATTTAATTTTTATTTCAGTTAACTTAAATGTTTTTTGATTTTTATTAAACTATAATAGCCTTGCTAACCACCATCCCTTCTTGCCAGGTTTGGTTCTCTGCAAACTTGGTTCTCTTACCTCAAAATTAAATTTAACAGGAAGGGTCACCGCTTTGATACAGTGGAGGAGATCCAGCATATGTTGTAGATGTGCAACCACATGTGGTCAAAGCAGATGGTAAAAAGAAAGGAAGTGGTACAGAGGTACACTAGTAGGTGGCCTTGCAGGAAACAGTGGATAAAGTTACACCACGTTAGGCAGTAGCTTTTTATGGACTAAAGAACAAAGCTTTTGAACTGCACCTCATAATGTTCATTTCCAAAACTTCTCCACAGTACAATTTGCCTGACCAATGCCATCTTTGACCATAGGGCCAGAAGACATCTTAATATCAACATCACTATTATTCTTGCACATTAAAAAGTAGTGTTTTACTTATTAGGGGAGGTTTATTTATTACTAAAATGTGAGTTGATACATGCATGAGCTGAAATGTGAATTGCCTTTCATAGCAACATTATACAGTTTGGTTCATTTTCTTTAGCTTTATTGTTCCAAAAGTAGAGTCAGTGAAATTATGTTGAGGAAATTTCATGTACTCTTGGAGAGTGGTCCTTTAGACTTGTAACCAAATTAATAGCAAAGGCATACTCTGTTCCACTGAACTGTTCCCTGTAGACCTAACTGTAGTCACTCTCATGCTATGGATCATCCAAAGTGCTTATTAGGGAGTTACTTGATGAACATTTCCAATGTCACACACTGCACCCAGGTGTCCCACTGTGCCTTGCTGTCTGCTCAAATGCAATAACAGAACTCTCAGCAGTGAAAGTCTCATCTGAGTACTCACCCGTACTAGCTCTGTCTCACACACAAACACCCAATACTCAAGTCTGATGTTTAGCGAACATGGCAAATTAAAGGAGATTAGGACTGGTTCAGACAGTAAATCAGAGATAGACAAAGGAATTGCCAGAGGAGAGCAGGTACAGATGGAAAGAAGAATCATATAAAAGAGTGACGAAAGATTGATGGTTTGACAGCATCTGCAGACAGCCAGAAAGCAGGGCTGACAGATGAAGAGGTGTAGAGCCCAGTTATTGCTTCTTCTGAGATGACCCACTGCACTTTGTCATTGTGATAGACAACACTGACACAGGATAGTATGTCTGTGGGTGTGTGGTTTATGCAGGATCTGCTGTTTGCAAAACACCCTAAAATATAAGAACAAGTAAAGGAGACTGCTGGCACATGCATGCATGCAACATCATCAAGAATGGCTGCATGTGTGCAAGCGTGCAATGGGCCTCATTGGCTCACACTACTGCGCATATGGAAAGTTGCTTTTACCTTATGTGGATAAGTTTTATTAAAGGCTTTAACTTCCTATTAAAATGTAACATAATAGCACATGCAGCAGTTGACACACTTTATGAAGCATGAACTTTAACAGCACTTTCCATTCAGACTGCTTTGTGTGATTAATGAAGCCCGGTGTATATCCACGAAATTACGTGCAAATGTGTGTTCCTGTGTACATCCCTGCATGCTTACAATCTAGTCAGAATGTCGTTGT
Organism: Etroplus canarensis; assembly: GCA_015106775.1. Classification (NCBI taxonomy): domain Eukaryota; kingdom Metazoa; phylum Chordata; class Actinopteri; order Cichliformes; family Cichlidae; genus Etroplus; species Etroplus canarensis. The sequence goes on from VUQH01083124.1 coordinate 26,311, forward strand.
TATGCGTATTTCTGTATGCACGACTACGTATGTCTGGTGTGTGTGTGTGTGTGTGTGTGTGTGTGTATTCAGGGACTTCAATGTTTTGCAAAGTAATATTTCAGCTTACCGACTTTTTGACACATTCTAAGATTTGATTTTCCAGTCTGCACAGTCCCCCACACACTAGTCAGTGAAACCTCAAACTAAATGTTAGGAAATACTGTTAGCTGTATTTACGCATGTTTACAGAGATACAAACAAAGAAAAATAGATATTTTCAACATTAAATTTCTTCCTTCACACTCATTTGGGGCTAACATCCAATATGAGTTTATTTCAACTATTTTTTGTTTCTCTAACACCTGGGGCCATTTTTATAAAGCATTTGAGAGCAAGGAATTGACTGGCCTAAACATCACAGAGTGATGATTGGTTCTCCTTTCAGAGTACAGGTGTAATTATTATTCATGACTGTCTTTTCTCTAACAGTACTGAGGAGTAATGCATAGCTGCCATAAACTGGGATGCCTAGTATATGGTTATGTACAAGAACTTTCAGCTTTCAGGATATTAACATCATGGCATAAATTTTAAATCAAGAAAGTGTAGCATTAATGTTCGTGGTTTTTCATTTCTGTGAATACATACATTTTAAAGCTTTAGAGCTGGACTGCTCTAAACACAATAATGAAAGAAGACTTGGTGAGCCCTGTTTTGTCAAATCAAAGTAAAAGATTTTAAATACACTCAGGATATTCTGCTACTGATTTATATTTCACTCTGGCTATTGTGTGCTTTCTCTTGCCCTTCCTGAATGCAGCTGTCAACCCAGAGAACTGCAGCAACAGTGAACAAGGAGGACTGCAGATTCACCTGCGACTCTCTTGAAGGCAATGTAAAATGTTTTCCCAGAAAGACCCTAGATTTGTTGCTGGGCTCATTTTGAAATAACATTACTAATGGGGTCATTAAATTGTCCAAACTTTTAAATTGGCAACACGGGGCTAGCCAATTTACAGCCTTAATATGAGATACGAGTTTTTCAATACTAGTGAATTATTTAGTGTGATTAATAGGAGTGATTCTTGGATGTTTACCTGTAAGTCTGAGCCTATCACAAATAATATATTGATTGAATTTCAAAACAGCTATCTCAACAAAACGTTTGCCCCTCCCCAGAAAATAATGCTTGTGTTTAATTTTGCTTAGAAATTAAACCACAAAGATGATTTTTCTATCTGGGAATGCTGCCCTTCTCAGGTCCTGTGTCTGTGTGTGCTGCATACATGCTTTTATTCATGTGTGTTCAGGGTGGTACCTCTTGTGGGTGGCCCTTGCAGTCTTTGCAGATGGGTTGAGGAGAGGAGTAGTGGTGGAAGACAGAACCGGACAGGTTGTCGATCATCAGCATCTCCCCCTCTAACGTATCCTTGATCAGGAGAGATACACTGTCCAACCACTGGCTCTCCTGGAACACATACGCACACACACACGCACACACGCGGACACATACGCACGGGACGCAGGGCGGCAGACCAGAATGCACGCAGGCGCAAACATGTGCACATGCGGACATGCGAGGACAAAGAAACACGCAGGGAAATGCATACACCATCGTAAGGGTTATAAATGTGCCCATGTGCACACGCTGGTATGCTTTTGTAATTTCTCACACACAAATAGACACTCATATGACTCGTGCATATTCACCCCAACAACAGTACATTTCACAGTACATGTATGTTACTTTCTGACATCCCTGCTCTGAAATAAATAAAATAAAAAGCATCTCTCACACATTATCAGATATTATGTACAAATAAATGAGAACAAGTCTCATTTTTAGTTGGCCTTTAGGGCTAAACACTGTTCTTTTTGCTTGAAAAAAGCTCCTCAATATTATAACTCCAAATCCTCATTAGTCAAGTAACACATAATTTTACTATCAAAGCCTTAAGCAGTGAGAGCGGCACAATTACATTTGATATATCACCTCAATTAGGCTGTTCAATACCTTGTTGAAATAATTTAAGATTTAAGCATTTGCTTTGTGCGTTGGATATTATTAGGTTTAAAGCAATTTAGACTGAATCACTCAGGGCTTTTTCTGTGACTTAAATGATCCCTGCTTGCTTGAATCTCATCTGCCAGATTGGTTTTCCCAGAAACCAATCTGGCAGAAAAAGGAAACTACTGTCAGAAAAAAAGGAAAAAACTTTAAAAAATGATGTTGACGATTCTCAGCAGGGCACTGTATTTCACAATGAATTGGGTGCATTGTGCCTGTAGCACAGTCTTAACAGCCAAAATAACTGTATTACATCAACAGACCTATCCCAAAAGATGCTGTGAAATAGGGTCACTCCTCTTCAATCCCCACGCAAGCCTACTTTCATAACACATTTCCACAACCCTGCATATGACTATACTTAGACCTGTTATGCAAACACACATTTCTGACTCATATGGTTATATTACAATCACTCATGGTTCATGTTTTGAAAATGAGTGGGCTAGGAATTCAAAAGACAGGTTACTGTACTCCTAGCAATATAAATATACCTAAATCATGCTGGTTTATGAAACAGAGTTCCAGTGCTGCATTTTGGCTCAAAGACAAAGTGACTGCTAGATCCAGCTCAGTGTATGCATGTATTAAAAAAACACACTCTACTCCTCTCTCTCTCTCTCTCTCTCTCTCTTGCTCTCTCTCTCAGATGGGCCTGAGAGTCCATTCTGTGTAGGTTGAGAGCTTAATATAAAAATAATGTTTGATTGACTGTGGTGGCCTATGTGCTGGCCTCCATTAATAACTGTATTAGTGGACAACAATAGGGCTCATCTACAGGGAATGGAGGTTGAGAGAGAGAGAGAGGAGAGAACTGAAATTAATTACTGCCTCTATCTGACTGTCATTGGCTCAGCTATTATCTGTCCTCTCTTATTCCTGTACGCTCTCTACTGTGTATGTGTCAACTTCTTCTAGTGGCTCCTTGAGTCTCTGTGCAATACATTACTGGTGTTTCACCATGCATGTAAAAAAGCACTTTTTCACTGTCTAATATGGTACATTTTGCATTAGCTGTAGCAAGATTCTTTATTGAACTCTTGAAGTTCAACTGATTTACCTTTGTCTCTACACTGTATAGTACAGCCCAGTCTCATGGCAGTTCATGACACAGTCAAGAAAAAAGCAATGTATTTTTTCATGTTAATGGACATGAATTGTCACGTTTTCATGTCACAGAGAACAAGTTCAAAAACAAAAAAATTGTTTTTAACTCAAATCCTGCCCTTTTTCTAAACCCAACCCAGAACCCAGAAAGGTTTTCCTAAATCTAGAACAGGTGGGACGTGGATAACCAGGTAAAAAAGTAAAAAGAAATAAAAGAAAACATTTGAGAACCACTGATATAGATGATAACTGACTGATGAACAGTTCAGGGACATGAAAAAATTAGTGAAATTTATGTTGAGAAACACCAAAGGTAAAGAAAGGTAAAAATTATGTAGATTAAAATTGTGATTACTTTGAGAACTGCCATGAGGCTGTGTAATATAGTATGTAAACATCAATTTTATAGATGAATACAGCACATATTTAAAAGCCATAATTCCTATTCAAAATAAAATACTTCATATTCACTGGAGGAGTTCCTGGTAATATTGTGACAATGTGCAGTGACTAACTTGGGAGACTATAACAGTGTTTTGAATTACACACTTCTTCACGTGAGCCAGACACACAAACTGCTTTGCACATACACACACTCAAACCCCAGGACCTGTACTCTGCAGATATTACATCTGTCTGCCAGATCCCTTATTGCATCACTTGTGAGACAGAGAACAAGGGAGTAAAAGAAAGAGAGAAGGGGAGAGACTGGATGCTGCCAGTTTATTCTCCCTGGTCTGCATTAAGTTCCTTCATCAGCCAACACCACACTAAAAATGGCTCCATGCAGCCAAGTTTAGCTCTACAAAGGTGAAACTCCTCATGGCAGCCTATGAGTCATCTTTATGTGTGTGTTTCTTCGTGGAAATCTCAGACTATCATTAGTGATTTCATAATGAAAGTGTGTGTCTCTGCTGACTCTGAGCAGAAATGAGAAACCCTCCACTCACTCTCTTGCGCATGCACACACACACACACACACAGAGTGAAATTATGATTTCAAAAGCGTAACCTGTGCACATATGTATGCAAGCTCACATAGTCTCAAATGAGTATTGAAAGGTTAATAAAGCTTAAACAAAAAAAAACCTTCACTGAATAAGTGATTAACATTTTTCACCTCCCCTTGCTGACTACACTGGATGCTATGCTTACACTGAAAACATACTTTTAAAGGTAAAATGAAAATATACAACCTAGCTTTGAGGGTCATACACAGTATCTGCACAATATCACTTTAGTTTTCTTGTTTCATTTTTTAAAATCTCTTTAATTTTTCCTTAATATTCAGACAACTGCCTTTGTGTAGCATTACCCCAACTCACTACTTAGTGTCTCTTTCTTCCTTTTCTTTTATCTGCCGTTTCGGTTTCTTCCATCTATTTGTGTAAATGTTTAACCTTTCATGCCCTTGCTGTCCTTTCTCAAAATTTCTAAAAGGAAAAAGAACAAAAGTTTGAACAAATTATAAAAAGAAATTGAATGATTGAGTGTACTCAAGCAATCTGACTGTCAATAATTTTTACAAAAAAGAAATCAAGCAATGATTCTGTCTTCTCTCTGATATCAGGACCATTCAAACAGAAATTACTGACATTGTTTGCCACTTCTGTATTCTTCAAGCTTGTTCATCAAATATGTAATTTTCCCTGCATTAAGTAATTCATTGATACTGTGTAAAGAGAAGCAAACTGACAGACAGTCAGAGAGAAAGGGATATCACCAATAACTTTAAAACCATTGTGAAAAAAACAGACCCTTCCATATGTCTGCCCATAGTCTGTGCTGTGATTTTTGTGTTTATATTTACTCGCATAAATCATTTCCCACATACTTAGCCCTAAGGAAGTCTACAACCAAACATACAAAAAATCTGCAGCAAAATATCTAGGGTTTTTATACAATGACAAACTGTTTCTAAAAATGCTTGTGTAACATAAATAAAAACAGTCAACAAATCACTTAAAATCAATATGTAAGTGAAAATGGTACAGGGAAAACAAATCAAATGTTGAAACTGAGATGTTTTTAAGATGGTCATTTTGAATTTCATGTGAACAACATACGCCAGAAACATTGATACAGGGGTAGGTTTTGTCCTATCTTCCTTTAACAGTATCTGAGGAGAACAAATGCAGTAGCTTTGGAAGATAATTTTTTTCCTTTCTTGCTTAATATAGGATTTCAGCAGTTCTGGACCTCTTCTGTCAAATATTTAGGTTCAAAATAAATGAGATTTTCATTGTGTGACCACAGACAGGCCAGTTTATATGCAGAATGTATTTTGGGATTGTTTTGCCAAAATAACAATGGGTTCTCATCCTGAGGAGAATGCTCTGTAAACTAGATCTTTTTCTTCTTCTTCTTCTTCTTTTGGCTGCCTCCATTAGGGGTCGCCACAGCGGATCATCTGCCTCCATCTCATCCTATCCCTTGCATCCTCTTCCCTCACACCAACCCTCT